>MCJB01048356.1:43773-71953 GCA_002018475.1 Nicotiana obtusifolia | reverse complement strand
CCCCCCCCCCCCCAAAACCCCTCGCGCGCACTTTCATTTTGTTAGAGTTCTTTTATCTATTTCTTTCTCAGCTTTACCCTGTAAAAATCTTTTATTAAATTTCCTGGTGCTGAATCCATTTGCATCCTAAATACCCAACAAGCGTTTTACGATCAGACATAGTGCTGTGATATCCTTCAATGATATCCCAAGCAACTTTATAGCTGAATAGCTAGTTAAAAAAAGGAATATAAACTTTGATTGTTGCATAATCTACTTAGCATGTGTTGATGGATGATAAAGCTACCTTAACTTGTTACCTTTCTGCCTGTCATATTTCAAGTTTCTTCCAGGGAAACTGGTACCACTTACAAATGAACGTCATGTGTTAGACTGCTATTATTAGTAACACACAGAGAAGAAAAGATGTTTTATTAATAATGGCAATGCATTACAGTATATAGTCTCATGTATCGTTTGGCAGGTGGATGTTCCATTATTGAAACTTCTCTGGGCTGACCAATGCCCAATAGGTGCTATCAGCAGATGTTTTGATTTTACTTTTTACCTGATTTTCATTTTAGCCTTCACTACATATAAACCAGAGAAATAACTGATTTGTTAGGTAATTGCTGCTGATAATATTGTATCAACCTCAATGTCAATGCTTTGAAATATTCATTTTTTCCAAGTACTTCTGAAGTATTCATCTTATGTAGCTCTATATGTATTACTTGGCATATAGCCTAACTATTACAGTCATCATTGCTCTGTTGTCACATTCATTTTCATCAAGACTTTAAAGTTCCAGCTGGTTTGCAGGTTGAAGCAGCTGTTTCTGAGAGAGAGCGCATCTTGCTAGTCAAAGTATCTGAGCTTCAAGCTAGGTGAGCTAAGCAGTGGACTCACATCAACTTTGTCGTCATGCTTCTCTTTTATACAGACTCTTTGCTTAAACTTATCTTATCTCAATTGCGCAGGATGATTAGCTTGACGGATGAATTAACTACAGAAAAACTAAAATACATGCAGGTGAGTGACCTAATTGTTTTTCTTTAGTGCAATAGGTCATTAACTTTTTAGTGGATCGAAAAATAGAAAGAAAATATAAGACATAGTGTCATAGACTATGAATTAAGTTCTTTCAGTGGATAGGACCAGCAGGTGCTCTCTCTTCCCCCTCCCCCCCCACACACACACGCACACAAACCCAAAAGAATAAAACCAGAAAAAGAAAAAAGAGTGAAGTAAGCACGGGATGGGTAGAGGCTCCTTTCTGGCATCTTAATGCATCTCGTTTATTAACAATGATTTTCTACTGTTGCTAGTTGCAACAGCGGCTAAATGCCATGTCAAGTCGGGAGGAAGATTGGGACAGGAGAGAATTGTACTCTTGATGCCAAAAGATCTTCACGATTGTGTAAAGATGTGTATATTCAGGTTTCTGTCTGATGTTGCTACAGCCATAGTTTCAAATTCCTTAATCCAAGTTGAATTACCAACTCAGACACATTCATTTAGATTTGCAGATTGAGTTATAGTAAGGAGCAGAGTTTACTATTCACATGGCTGGAAAAATGCTCGTCATTGTTGAATAGAAGCTCATGTGGAATAGTCCAGCTCCAAGTGATGAATAAACAGAATCATCGGTTTGTAGAGAATTTCTTCATTTGTTGGGTGAGCACGAGCTGAATACAAGCTTCCTGTGCAGATCACCGTCTCCAGTCCCAGAGGTATTATCTTACTTATGCCGGAAAAGCAACCTCCTTAGTCGAACAGGATCTGTTCTATAGGCTCGTACCACTATATCCTTTTTATGCGGTTAAAATAAAATTGTGGCTAAAGGATCTGTGGGGAGATGGAGAGAGGATGGGATGGGGGAAGTTACTGGCCAATTTATTTTTGATCCTGGATTTATCTTGTAATCTGAATACATTAAGCTGTAATTTTGTTCATATATACCTAATGAGACATGCGTAAGTAGTCCGATTAAAGTCGTTCGTGGGAGGATTCATCCATATTTTTTGACCTTGTATTCTATATTCTACTACTATAAAGCTTACTTTGGAGAAATAATGTACGTCTAAACAATAATTGTCATTCATGTTAATACTAACATGATCTTTGATTTGATTTGCTCGTTCCCATAACCAAACTTTATTAAGAAAAATAGAGTTTATCCTCGTTAAAAAGAGTGGTAGTACTAGCGTGTGAAATGAACATGGAACCTACTAAAACTATCCAGGGCAGTATAGTGAGTGTCTGTTACACTAGTTTGTAATGTATGTCTTTTATTTCTTTCTTTTTTGCATAGTTCGATATGTGGATGCAATACCGTGATGACAATACAAACTTATAAAATATAAAATAACGGGCAAAAGTTGATCTCCAGTAATTCAGAGACAGACATCTTCTTCCATACCTCACATGTGAGCACGTGCCCCTAGTTTTGGCTCAGCTCATCTTTTGAATCAGAGAACAATAACAACAACGTACCTAGTATTATCCCACACCGTGGGGTCTAGGGAGGGTAGTGTGTACGCAGACTTTACCCTTACCTTGTGAGAATAAGAAGGTTGTTTCCAACAGACCTCGGCCCAGGAAAGCAGAAGCAACACATTAATAAAAATATAGACAAGAAGGGACAGGACCAAAAAGCCATATAAAAGCAGAACAAAAACAACAAGATAGAAAGGTGATAAGCAATGAAAGAAAACGATAGAAACCTACTACCAACAGAAAGCGAGATCGCGTGCCAATACTACTGTTATGAACACTCTAGACTACCTACTCTACTACCCTAATCCTCGACCTCTATACTTTCTTATCAAGGGTCATGTCCTCGATTAGTTGAAGCTGCGTCATGTTTTGCCTAATCACCTCTCCCCACCTCTTCTTTAGCCTACCTTTACCTCTCTGTAGGCCCTCCAATGTCAACCTCTCACACCTCCTCACCAGGGCGTCTGTGCTCCTCCTCCTCACATGACGAAATTGCACCCTCATCTTGTCCTCGATAGGGTTCACGCCCCCTTGTCGCGAATATCCTCATTTCTGATCCTATCTAACCTGGTGTGCCCTCAGATCCATCTCAACATCCTCATCTCTGCTATCTTTATCTTCTAGACATGAGCGATCTTGATTGGCCAACACCTAGCCCCATACAACATTATTGGTCTGATTACCACTTTGTAGAACTTACTCTTAAGTTTCGGTGGCACCTTCTTGTCACACAAAACACCGGAAGCGAGTCTACATTTCATCCATCCCGCCCAATACGATGTTTGACATCTTCATCAATCTCCTGAATAATCGACCCAAGGTACTTAAAACTCCCTTTCCTAGGGATGACCTTCAAGTCCAGCCTCACCTCCCCTTCCCCTCCTTGAGTCTCGTAACTGAACTTACACCCCAAGTATTCTGTCTTGGTCCTACTCAACGTGAAACCTTTTAGATTCCAGGGTCTGCCTCCATACCTCTAATTGCGCATTGACACCGGCTCACGTCTCGTCAATCAATGCAATATCATTTGCAAATAGCATGTGCCACGGTACCTCCCTTGGATGTGGCGCGTCAGTACGTCCTTATACTATTTGAAGTTATTCAATTCTATCCTTTTTATGTATTTTGATATGTCCTTAAATTCTATAAGAAATGAATGAATTCAGTGTATTTAAAATTTTCAAGAAAAAAATAATAAAAAACTATTTTTTAATTTTTGACTGTAATTTATAATTAAGTTTTCTCTATGTAAGGATAAAAACTGCGTACTTCGAGACTTCACATGTTTCGTTGGATATGTTATTGTTATTATTATTTGTAATTATGTTAAAATTAGAGCTCCATCAGGGTCAAGGACTAAGAGTCGTAATATTTTCTATTAAACTAATTAAAAGTTTTTTGAATACAAAATTACTCAATTTTACCGGACAAATTGACCATTTTATCTTTCTTTTGAATACATTTGAATTATTTGACTTATCCTAATCTTATAGGGAGTCTCCCGAAGTATATCTTTTGATAGCTCCCACGATTTGACAGCAAGAATTTCAGTAATGGCCGCTCTTTCTTCTCCTCCTCCATTTCTCTCAACTCTAAGAAAATCCTTCCCCTCTAATCCCCCAATTTTCCCTTCCTTCCGTTATCTAGTTCCGCAAATTAAGAAAACCTTAACCCTCAAAACCCTAAACCCCAACTTCAAAACCCTCCAATCCTCCGCCATAACCACCGCCGCCGCCGCCACCTCTGAAATCCCCCTACCCCTCAAAACTCGCCTGAAAAATGGCGAAACCCTCTACGGTATTTTCCTCCTCAGTTTCTCCCCAACTCTCGCCGAAATCGCCGGTCTCGCCGGCTACGACTTCGCCGTCGTCGACATGGAGCACGGCCACGGAGGTATCTCCGACGCCCTCCCCTGCCTCCACGCCTTAGCCGCCAGTAACACCCCCGCCATCCTCCGGATCCCGGAATCCTCCGCTACTTGGGCTAAAAAAGCCCTCGATCTCGGCCCGCAAGGTATCATGTTTCCCATGATCGACGGCCCGAAATCAGCCCGAAAGGCCGTGTCTTACTGCCGTTTTCCTCCCAACGGAATCCGCGGATCAGCTCACACTGTTGTTCGGGCCTCGAGCTATGGAATAGACGAAGGGTATCTAAGCAATTATTCGGACGATTTACTAATCATGTGTCAGGTAGAATGCGCTGACGGTGTAAAAAATGTAAAAGATATCGCAGCAGTTGAAGGGGTTGATTGCATTCAAATGGGGCCGTTGGATTTAAGTGCGAGTTTAGGGTACTTGTGGGACCCAGGGCATAAGAAGGTGAGGGAAGTAATGAGTGCAGCTGAAAAAGGGGTGTTAAAGCGGGCCCCAGCTGAAGGTGGAGCCTACTTATCTGGATTTGCAATGCCACACGATGGACCTGAGAAGTTGAAATCAAGAGGGTATCATATGGTTTCGGGTGCAGTGGATATTGGCTTGTTTAGAAATGCTGCTGTGGAGGATGTTAAGAAGTTTAAGATGAGTGTAGTTGATGCTTCTGAAGATGATAGTGATGAAAAAGATCGTAAAGACGGGGAAGAGAAGTACTGGAGTGAATAAAAATTTGAACATTGTTCGAAGTAGTGAATAAAAGTGGAGAAGGATAGAGGGGCATGCTTATTGTTTGTGAGTTCCGATTTCTTAAGGGTTAGCCCAGACATATTTTTCGGTCATAAAAAAAACTTTGTTAGATTTTGTGGTAAAGTAATGGGACTAGCTCAAGTTTAGAATTTGAGCTACTTATGCAATAGAGCCTTTTCTCTTGACTGAGCAAGACTTTGGTTGCTTGTTTCTTTTTTCTTTTAAGATGAGTTATGGTTGATTGTTTTAGTACTTATAATTGTTTTAGTTGCTAGCTTCTTTTGGGTATGGCAATGAGTCTTGGCATGAAAGTTTGCTTCTTTTTAACAGTTTCTTACAAAATAGAAACACTTATCTTTAGTACTTTAGAAGAGCTGCGGTGGAGGATATGAAGTTCAAGATGAGTATAGTTGATGGGTCTGAACTGAAGATGATAATTATTCAAAGGAATTTAAAATGGAGTGAGTAAAAGCTTAAACTTTGCTCTTGAATTTCGAGGTAGATTTTGGAACATTTATCTTCTGCCTTTTCTTGATGCTGTATTTTAAGTATTGGAATTAGCTCAAGGTTAGAATTTTCGCTATTTATATTATGTATTGGTTTGAGGGTTCTGGATATTATACTTATGAAAAAAAATGGTAAAGATGGTGAAGAAAAGTATTGGAGTTTATAAAAATTTGAACTGTGTTAGATTTCGTGGTACATTTTGGAAGATCTTATTGTTCTGTGTTTTGTTGATTCTAAGTAAAGGGACTTGCTCTAGTTTAGAATTTAAGCTACTTATGCGATAAAGCTTTTTCTCTGTCTTAGTAAGACTTTGGTTGTTTTCTTTTTCTTTATCTGATTTTTGGTTAATTTTTTGAGTAGCTGTAATTGGTTTGTTTGTTAGCTGGTCTTGTTCGTGGTAGATTTTGGAAGATCTTATTTTATGTTTTTTTTCTTGATTCGAAGTAATGAGACTAGCTCAAGTTTAGAATTTGAGCTACTCATGCATTAGAGCAATACTTTGGTTAGTTGTTTCTAGCTATTTCTTGCTTAATTGTTTTAGTACTTGGAAGTTGTAATCGGTATAGTTGCTAGCTGGTTCTAAGGGTTGGCTCCAGACGAATTGCTCCATTATTAAAAATAAGTTATTGGAGTGAATAAAAATTTAACTTTGTTAGTTTTTGTGGTAGACTTTGGAAGATTTTATGTTTGCTTTTTTCTTGATTTTGAGTAACTGGAATAACTCAAGTTTAGAATTTGTGTTACCTTATGCAATAGAGCATCTTTCGGGCTGAGCAAGACTTCGGTTGATTATTTCTGTTTTCTTTTTAGCTGATTTTTTGTTGATTGTTTTAGTACTTGTGAAGAGAAGTATTGGAGTGAATAAAAACTTAACTTTGCTATTACATTTCGAGTTAGATTAGTTGCCTTTAAAAAAAACTATTTTAGTTTATTGATTGTTTCAGAACTTGTAGTTGATATGCTTTCTAGCTGGTTTTGATCCTTCTTTCTTGGGGAATCTTGGGTATGGCACAATGGCTGTCAATCTGGGATTAACTGAAGTTTAGAATGCTAGTTATGTAATAGAGCTTTTTCTCTGGAGCAAGAGTTTGGGTGATTGTTTCTTTTTGCTTTTTACTGATTTTTAGTTGATTATTTTTGTATTTGTAACTGTTTTAGCTACTAGCTACTCTGATTCTACTTCTTTTGGGTATGGCCATCAGTCCTGCATGAAAGTTTGCTACTTTTTACCAGTTCCTTACAAAATAATATTCATTTATAGTACTTAACAACAACTGTTGTGGAGGGTGTGAAGATCAGAAGATATGATAATGTTAATGGATGGTAAAGATGGTGAAGAGAAGTATTGGAGTGAATCAAAACTTTTACTTTGCTCTTTCATTTTATAATAGATTTTGGAACATTTATCATATGCTTTTTCTTGATGTTGTGTTAAAGTATTGGAATTAGCCCAGGTTTAGAATTTTAGCTACATCTTTAAGTTATCACTTTTTCTTGTTGGAGGAGCTAGCATATTGGTTGCAGGTTCGGTCGAATTCAGTAGCTTTGGTTCAAACTTTGTATTTGTCTTAAAAAATTCATTAAATATGTAGAAATTCATTGAATATATAGAAATTATTAATCTAGAATCTAATAATTTAAAAGGATTAAAATTCTGAATTCATAAATTTTAAATGCTGACTTCGCCTCAAATTCTTACTTGCTATTATCACTCGTCACGATGACAACATTATTAACCTGTTATGTGAAGAATTCAGTGAGTAAAGTTTTATGTACTTGACCATCTTAATCAAATGAACACGTTAGGCAGATTATTTTGCGACCTTCTTTTTCTTTCTTGATAGAATTAAAGATATTCAATTAAGGAGTTTAGAAAGAATCGTGCCTCCCAACTTGAACCATTTTATCGAAATGTTAAACACCATGAACGTTCTCTTTTCGAAGTGAATATTGGATTCAAAAAAAAAAAAAAGGGTAGTCACTGATGCTTGGATCATGGTAGGCTTCATATATCATATTTTTTGAGATGCGATCCTTTCACGAATTTTGTGTGAACGCAAGATGCTTCGTACACTGGGATGTTCGTTTTCCTTTTTTCTTTTTGCGTTTAAAGGAAACTTGAAACGTTCTTTTCTCTAGGCGCAAAACACTGAGGAGAATGGTCAATATAGGAAGCAGGGGCGGCTCAATAAGATTGGAGGCCTAAAGTCAAAATTTAATCGGAGGCCTTTTTTGAAACTATATATATATATATATAATTGAAGTACATTTTTTCTAACTTTTTGAGATGTAAAGTTGTTAATAATTTTTTATAGCCCATTTAATCTCTTGTAAGATAATTTTTTACTATAGGAAATAGAGCAGGTTCAAGAAGTTGATAACTTGATATTGAAGAAAAAAGAGACTTTAGAAGTTTGTTACATGTTTTTTAGTGACAAATGTGAAAAAGAGAAGAATAATATAGGTACTTCATTAATAATGTTAATCGTAAAATATAAATAACCCAAAATCTTATATTTATGTAAGAGTTTAGGGGGAGTGATTCTTTTCTCTAGTTTTTGCTCAAATGGTTATATTAATAACAAACTAAAAGTTATTTTTACTTTTTTTATAAAACATTTTCCTTTCTACTTTGAAATAATCAATATTTTTTTAAAAACAATTTACTCATAAATCTATTAGTGGTAAAAGTTGGGCTCCACTCCCAAGGATTGTGCTGGGATGGATACGATCTAGCCTACCTTAATCAGATATTTCAGGTTCGAGCCCTATGAATGATATTCTATTAGAGTGCACTTTTACTTTTATTAAGCTTTATGCAGAGCGAATTCAAATTAATCGAGCTCTTGAAATTTTAGGACCTAAAGCTATTGCTTTAGTTGCTTGACCCTCTGGCCGGCCCTAGCAGGAAGAGAAACTTTAAGCAACAATGAGACAAACGGCCAAATGATTTGATAGGTATCAAACATAAACAATTAGTATTTGTTTAAGCACTATGTATTGATAGTATAAGAAAAATTTACAATTACGGAGTAATTAAATGTTAATTCTCTTAAAAACAACTAATAACAAAATACAGCTCATATTAAATTGGTCTTCTCTTTTTGCCACTTGATATCCGTATTCGTATTAGGTACTGATTAATTTGAATTCAGTGTCACATAACATACATTATAAAAAAAAACTTTCTATTCAGAAATTTTTTTATTTAAGGACTAGAACCTGAGATCACTAGTTAAAAAATAAAGTGATCATATTTATCTTGCCACAACCGTCTGTGATATAAATGGACTTATAGTCTTTTTGGTCAAGTTTTTTTTGGGCTAAAAGTATTTTTTATTTTATTTATAGCTAAAAGTATTTTTTTTCAAAAATTGAGGTGTTTGGCCAAGTTTTTGAAAAGAAAAAGAGTATTTTTAAAGAGAATCATAAGCGATTTTAGAGAAGCAAAAAAAGTAACTTATCTCTAAAAGTACTTTTTTGAAAAATATTTTTAAAAGAAATATATTTAGAATAATTTTTAAAAATTTAATCAAATACTAATTGCTACTCAAAAATATTTTTTAAATTAATTAATCAAATACAAATTATTTTTTATTAAAAATACTTTAAACAAAAAATACTTCTCAAGATAAGCTTGGCCCGGCTATTAATTCGCAAGAAGAAAGGAGAATTGGTGAAAAATAAAGAAGAAAAAAAGGAGGATAGAATAGATTTGAAACGTTGTCGTGTACCCTGATGCTTCTTCTTTTGTAATCATAACTCACCAAACTCCGACACATCTTTTACCCCCCATTGTACAGACAACCCCAAAACACACACACACACACACAAAACACACACATATTCTCTCTCTAAAAGCAACTGATCAATCTGCCATATGCTTACCACACTATGACCAGGTACTTTTCTTAACTACATATTTCTAATTCTTTGGATTTATTTTCCTTTTTTCTCTTTGAATGGTAGTAGCATCTTGACTTTTCACCTACAATTTCCAAAGCAGGTTTTCTTTTTCTCAACTGGATTATACTGTTTTTCTTCTTTTTCTTTTCCCGTCTAAGATAAAGTTGGATCTTTGTTGCTTAGTTTTCCCAAGTTTCCCTTTTTTTCCATTGGTATGTTATCAAAGATCATCACTTAATTGACCTTTGCGATAGAAAACAGTAGGTATCCGGTGGAATAGTATGGCTTCGGTTAGTGGCGGAAGCCAAATTTTTACCCAGAGGATTCAAAAATTAAAAAGTAAATACGCGAAAAAGTTAAGTGAATTTAACATCTACTATATAACAACAACAAGAACCACAACAATAATAAGAAACCCAGTGTAATCCACACAGTGGGGTCTAGGGAGAGTACTATGTACGCAGATCTTGCGCCCATCTCGTGGAGATAGAAAGTCTGTTTCCAATAGAACCTCGGCTCAGTGAAGCATAAGCACGACAATAATGAAAAGAAGACAGCAACATCTAACATATCTACATGAAAAAAATTTGACCTTAGATACACAGTGTAATTTTCAGGCAAAGGGGTTTCGGGTGAACCCCTTACTCCCACCTAGATCTGCCCTTGGCTCCAATACCAATCATCATAAAAAAAGAAAGGTAAAGATCATCACTTAACTGATCATGGCTTAGTTGGTTTTTAATAAACTTGATTTTGATGGTTATGATCAATACTGTTACACTGCCTTTTGTTCCTGTCTGTAGATAGTAGCAGATACTTTTTTGGTCAAAGAAGATAGGCTGTGGAGACAATGTATTGTACTAGCTCTTGAAAATCAAAAGGTATAATCTTTTTTGCTTTGCACTTTGTTATTTGCTGTTAATTTGGTTATATTGGAACTGTATTCTGCTTGGTAAATAACATATTACTGTGATGATCTCAGAAGAGTGTCACAGCTATTGAGAAAACTGTGCTTATTTTGATCATCAATGGCCGAAATTATTGGCCCTAGACTGTACAGTTGCTGCAATTGTAAGAATGAAGTTGCACTACACGATGACATCATTTCTAAGGCTTTTCAGGTTAGAATTTTGGGATTTTTTCATTTTGCTTTGAATTATATGAATACAAGTATTTTATTAAGCATATGATGATTGTATATTGTTGGCCTGAGATGACTGTAAGTGGAGAAACATGTTCAATGAGTATTCATTTAGCCGACCTCATTTTGTTTGCGATTGAGGCGTAGTTGTTGTTGTTGTTGTTCTGCGATGTTGTGTAGTACTAGTTTTGTAGTTAGTCATTGCCACTTGTGTTTACAGTGTCAAAGATAACAGTATGAAATTGTATTATTGGATTGTCACACTTGTTTCTACTCATCTCTAATAGCAAAGCAATGATCTTTCTATGTATACAAACAAGTGGCCTCTGCTATTGAATTGAGCATTTATGTGTTTGTAATTCAGATACATACCCGAAATGCTATGTTGTTCGGACTCTTCAAAGATGTTGGGTGCGTGTCGGATCCAACACGGGTGCAATAGCATTTTGGAGAGTTTGCACAACATAACTGAAAAGGAAACAAGTTAGAAAGATGTCGCTTACTGGGGAATATATCTTGGTCTTTTTTATTTTATCTATTTCAATATGACCTATAGGTCACTGATTCTACCGGTGGAAGCAGACACTAATGCTTGCATTAGGGTAGATCGTCAAACCCCTTGGGGTGCGACTCTTCTCCGGACCCTTATATGAATGTTAGATGCTTTGTGCACTGGTCCGCCCTTTTTATTTCGCAAAATCTATCCTTTTATTACTTGAGATGTTATCATGGATAAATTGTTGTCTAATTTGACATTAGGGAAGACATGGTCGAGCATTTTTGTTTTCTCATGCAATGAACATAGTCGTGGGGCCAAAAGAGGATAGGCAGCTAATGACGGGCCTCCATACAGTTGCTGATGTCCATTGCTGCGACTGTCGTGAGGTTCTTGGCTGGAAATATGAACGAGCTTATGAAGAGACGCAGAAGTACAAGGAAGGGAAATTTGTACTTGAGAAGTCAAAGATCGTCAAGGAAAACTGGTAGTCCACCGTGAAGTCTGTGAAAGTATGTGGATGTTCATACATATTAATCTTGTTAAGTCAATTCTCAGCAATTCAAAATGTCAATTCATTGTTCATTGCTGTGTAAATTTCTTATGTTTGTTGTCCGATTGGATTGGATATGTTGAACACGCTTTGTGAATATTCCATCTCCAAAATCATGAATATGTAAATATTACAAAATTATAATATTTGCTCTACTTGGTTTCTACTATAGAGTGCCTGTATTCTTTATCATGGTTAGTATTCCTCTGATTTTGCTCTACATTGGAGTCAGCTATTATGACGAAATGATTGATAACCAGAAATTGTTGCACCTAAACTCGATAGATGTAGCAGTTCAAGTTCATATGAATCTGTTATTTCGCTTCACTTATTCAAGTTTAGCTGAAGTATGGTTTGTTCAAAGAATATATTTGGATGTCAAGCTAGATTCATCTCCTATCTATCGATTCTTGCTTCTTGATAAATAGAGAGAAATTGTGAAGGAAAACGACGTGAATGTGGGTGGCTTTGTCCACAGTTCTGTTTCTGCTACTTCTGTTATCTTTACTTGTTGCTGGAGTGGAAATGCCTAGCTGGGAATTTCTTTCTGAATGCAGATCATATGATGGGTGAGGTGCTTCAACTTTGTTATCAGCCGTGAACTATGTCTATGTTGATTGCTAGTACAAGAAATGAGAAGGTTGTTACTTCATATAACTCATGTCTCTTTAACATTTTAGTTGTGTCATACTATTCTCTATGCTGGTAAAACCAGTACAGCTTTTGAATATACAGTAAAAACATCCAACAAGTTAGCAAAAAAAATAAGTAAAACATTGGCTTCGCCCGGACTCGAACCGGAGACCTTCAGTGTGTTAGACTGACGTGATAACCAACTACACCACGAAACCACTTTTGAAATTAACTTGCTCAGTTATTTATTAAAACCATATGGATCTTCTAGTTGACTTCTATTAACAATCTTAGGTAAATGGAGTATGATAACTCGCTCAAGAGCATGTATGAAAAACCAATTAATTGCATCCTCCTAAACTTCTAAGAGCCTAAAATTGCTGCACATTTTACTGGGACTTGAACTTGTGGCACTGATCTTTGTCATTCTTTCAATCAGAGAAGCAAAACAGACGTTCAAGATAACAAAGTGAAAATGATATTTTGCCACCTCATTAAAGAGATCATGTAATAAATTTAGGAGTGACTAGGTCACAAAGTTACTCCATTACCTAAGACTGTTAGTAGAAGTCAACTAAAAGATACATAACTTTTAATGTAGAACTAAGCAAGTTTATTTCAAATTGGTTTCGTGGTGTAGTTGGTTATCACGTCAGTCTAACACACTGAAGGTCTCCGGTTCGAGTCCGGGCGAAGCCACATTTTTTTTTATTTTTTCGGCTACGTTGGTTTTTGTACATAATTCATGGTTTGGATATTTCAGGTGTTTACAATATAAAAACTACTTATCCTATTGTCCTTTTTCTATTTTTTAAAGTGCGTAGGATCTTTTGCATATATAATATATTATATGACTGATTGTCATTGGTTTATTGCTTGTTTGATTCTATAATGTCTAAACACAAAAGAACTTGTTACTTAGTCTTATGAAGTTTTTTCTTTAGATAAAGCGGAAGCTCGTTCCTGACCTCTTTGGCAGTAGCTAATCTAAATTCGTAACCCGCCATCTTTGGGCAAGAGTCGTCATGAGTCGTCAAATCTTGCCAGGCAATGGAGCAATCGACACTCGCTCGCAAGTTTTAAGAAGTGGTAAGCACAAGGACAAGTTGTAATATATTGTTGCCTCTCCTTTCTGCCGCAAAAGTGCAGGTTGCTTTAATACTGAATGCTAAAACAGGCTTCTTTACAATTTGTATTTGATTTTGCCTAATGAAAGTATCATCCCTTTCACTTATTTCCTACTGTTATCAGAAAAGCAGTAGCATAGTATATAGACAACAACTGTCAAATGAATGTTTGCTAACTATGGCTGAGTACAAATATTTGAGAAGGAAATTTTCTAGTACAAGACTTCCAATTGAAACCATCACTCTGCATGCTGTTCTCATGAGCTCAACTCAATAAAAAGGCTGGCCTGAGGATGTAATCCAGCATCTTTAAGGGACAAAGAAAGCTTATCTGCGCCATACACAGTGCGGGGGAAGTTGGATACCAGGCTGTAATTGTCAACCTCAAGGCATCCCAGAGAATCAACATAGTCATACAATGATTGTATTGTTGTTGTACAATGAAACCTCCTGTCCTTGCGCTCTCCAGTAGGAAACCGCACCAAAACCTGAATGATCCAAGAAAACAAGAATTGCGAAACACCAACATCAAAACCTCTCTGGTCACTGAGAATCACATATAAAATTTAAAGCATTGGGGCTTGAGATTCTGCAGTTTTTATATTGCCCTCTGTTTCCCCTAAATCATCTGCATTTAACACGTGCACAACCTTAAAACCAGTTAACCAGTATAAGATAATTTTCAGGATTCCATATGCTTTCTGATAAGTCCCTTTACCGGACAGTGTCTATTTGCACTAAATCTTCTCTATTCAAAATCTTTCCAAACGAAATCATTCAAGACTGAACTGAACGAGACTCTACAAACAATGGTTTACCACCATGTATATGTTCTTCGGAGCTAGAAAAATCAAATGAATGAAATGAAATTAGGGTAAGTCATGAAAGGAGAATCACGAAACAAGACTTGAGCAGTTAAAGTTTCTATCTTACAGGAAAAACCATGCCTGTCAGAAAATTAGTAAATCAAACTTATAATATGAGAATAACGAGCAAGATGATTACTTGAGTAACATCAGGACCCTTCTCAGGTTCAGTTCCCAATGCCAATAGTTTCTCCTGCCGCATTTTAGCTAATGCAGCTTCTCTTTCAGCAGCTTCATGGGCAGCTCTTTCCCGGGCCTCTTCTTCCTCCTTTCTTTTCCTTTCAGCTTCAGCAGCTTCCCTTTCCAGCCGCTCTTGCTCTTCTTTCCTCTCACGCTCTCTAGCCTAGTAAAGGGCAAACAGTTAAGCTATGCAAAACATTTTCCCCCATGCAAAAATAACTCGAAGAGGGGAAGGCATATGCGCAACCTAAAAGCATTTACCTGATCAGCTTCTAGCGCAGCGCGATAAGCAGCATCTTGCTCCTCCCTCAAACGCATATTGTTTCTTCTTTCTTCTGCCTCAACCCTGGCCGTGACAAGCACAGGGGCACTTTCCTCGATCACTCTTTGCAGTACTGTAAGCAATTCTTCAGGAGATTTTGGCCCTTCCACCTGCAGAGCGTTGATCACCAAAATAAGTATACAAGTCATTGGACTAAGAAGAAGATCAATGAAGCAGGCTTATTTTTCTACACAAAAAAAAAGGTCATCGAGACAAGTGTGCTTCCTGCAGAAAATAGTAGTAGCAATTATGGTATGACAGCTCTATGTTGCTCTTCTTCTTTTTTTTTTTCCTTTTTTGAGGCACTCTTATGTCGCAAATATAGCATCAATTGGTTTTTAACACTTTGGGCTATAAGCCTAATAATGTTTTCTGCAAAGTTAAGTTTGCTGGTAAAAAAGGCAAAAGCAACAACAGAAAGATGGAGGACGATATTGTTTTCCAAGTTGACCATCCCACTTCAAACAATAAGTCCACACTTAAGCAGTCTGATAAAATATGTAGCATCAAAAATTAGTTGCATTCTCCTATTATCCCCTTAATGTCATTCCTTTGTGCAGCCATGTGTCTTGTAACGTTACTTTTTGGACCCTTTACATCTACGGCATATACTCTTGCATTTCACCTATACTCTTCTATTACTTTGACAGGAGGTTGTTTAGGTTCAGACAACTTATTTTGATACAAGCACCAAGTAATTTCAAGTCACTACACATACTTAACCAAAAGAATGTAAGATTGTTCATTCATAAATGAAGAAAGCTAGTGTTGTGATTAGAGCCCATTTTAGTAAAAAGAAGAAAAATTACTCTCTTGATACATACATTCTGCAGAAGTCACACTAACATAGAGACACACAACTGCTTGGGTAGGGAAAGGGTGAGGAGTACGACAGGGATCAACCATGTTTTCCTCAATTTCATCAAATATTACAATTTCAACAAAAAAAAGAGGGAAAATGACAATAACCATGTCCTTTTTCCTTATAACCAACAACCATAGGCCTTCGTCATGTTTAAATCACTAAAATAATCCCATTCAACAATCAGATGTACCTGAAAAACTCCCCTAGGAGTACACATAATTCATAAGCCACTTCTAGATACAATTTTAATGATATGACAAAGTTCAAAACAATAGCATATAGACTTTGGAATTAGATAAGCAGCTGCACTAATATTCCATAATCCTAATTTAACATCTTGAACCTACCAATAGTTCAAGTACAAAAAGTTCTCTGGTTTCCCTTTTTGTCTGTTTGATTAAAAGTCATTTTTAATGAGTGAGGAGACAGATTATATGCCTTGTTTGTGGACAAAATAAAATTATAAGCCAATTATGTTAAGCCACATATGTCATAGATTGCTATGCTGCTTTAGTTATTAAGAAGACATGTTAGCAAATTAAAATACTTAATGGAGAATTCCCCATTTAAACTGATGGGGGTAAACCATTTGTGCAATGTTGTAATTAGAGCAATCTTTGCCTCAATCAAATTATGTCACAAGAATAAAGTTCTCAAATCCCATCAAACATGTCAGCCACCGCTACGTCAAATTTTGGCACGCCTTACCTCACGCAGCAATAAACATTGGTCATTCATAAAGTCCAAAAACTATATAAAGGGGCAAACAAGCTAGAGAGAGCTTGTTGAGGCTACAAGCTCTGGTATTTCTTTCCCACCAAGTTCAGGGAACAAGCTTGTGTTTATTGCTTTTAAGTTAGTGATTATCATCCTAATTCGTATCTTTTCATTCACAAATCATATTTTCCCACTATATTCAAACTCTTCACCCTTTATTTAATATCGTATTCAGTTCAACCAAATATCTCTAGGACACAACTGATAATATACAAGCAATTCATGCATCAAATGGTGTGCTTACTGGCCAATGGAGCTGGAACGAGAAGCATGGGAGACAAGGGATCAATTCATAACAAAGGAAAATGATTTCTTTCTATTAGTCTTAGCCTTGAGCAGATTTACCCATTACCTATACTGATGAAAAGATGCATGTACCAAAGGAATAGTTGAGGTGCTAGTAAGCTGACACAACTATACATACACACAAAAACCAATCTACACATTATCTCCATAAATGAACGTTCAATCCATCGTATACTATACCAGCAATTTGCAGTAAACGAAACAGTAATATAACTGCTGTGTAAATTTCCAAGACTAGATGACTATAAATTGTTATACCTGCTGAAGCAAAGCGATCCTCTGGTTCGTCGCAGCCATTACAACAGCACAAAACGGAAACCTTGAAGCCCTCAAACTATTACTCATCTTAAAACCTTCACTAGCTCTAATACTTCCACCCCAAGCAACAAAATTCTCATTAATAAACGCCACCAAATCCTCATTGCAAAGTGTCCTTTCACAAAACACAGGCGTATCCTGATGATCCGGTGAATGCAAATAAACAAATAGTAGCTTGTACTCATTTCTAGACCTTTGCAACGCGTCCATAAAACCCTCAGCTACAAAATTCGGCTTTAAACTACCAAAATCCCTCTCGAAACTCGCAACAAAATCCATAGCCTCTGATACTGCTGCAGATACGGACACTAAGCGGGCCGACGACTCACCATTTCGGCCCGAATTCAGCCCGATCATGCTTAATCCATACGATAGAACTCCACTAGCCGCCCACACACCAAATCCAACAGCGCCTGAAATTAACCCTAGACTACCGGAAATAATTGAAAACGGCAGAGTAATAATCTTCCAAGCGAGTCCTGGCGGCGGTCCATGGGGCCCACCGACAACGAGTCCGGTTTCCACTTCTTCGGGAATTGTGCTAGTAGTAGCTTCAGAAGCAGTGACAGTGGCAGAACGGTAATTTTCGGTGGAACTGGAGGTGAAATTTGAGATCGCTAATTCGAGATCCCAATTATGTGCGGAGAGAATTTCAGTGCATAAATCGGAGTCTTCGAGTCCAGTTATTGCTTGAAAATTAGCTACTTTATCAGCTACATCATCCATTTCTGATTCCTCCTTTTCAATTTCTCACTATATTGGTATAATTTTCAGAACAAGCTCAGGAAGTTAGGGGTTTTTGACTACTACCTGTTCGATGAAATGACAAATGAGAGTATAAGATTGAAAAAGATGGATATGATTGATTCTATTTTATGGCCGAAACTGTCTCTGCCTATCTTGGGAGTAACAAATCTGCCATTCCCATGATTTTCAGACGGAGCAGAGATATCAATTTACAACTACCTATGGGATGTCATTTGCGCACTCCGACGATGACTCGGGGCCCCGACAACTAATACGGCGTCGTTACAGTTTTGACCAAATTAGCTATTGTGGCGACTAAAAGTCGCCATAAAAGATAAACAGATGCGCCGCAAATAGATTTAACGACGTCGCTACTAACAAGCGACACTTTACATTTAGTGGCGAGAAAAGGTGTCGTCACAGACGGTCGTCACTGAAAATCTAATTTCTTATAGCGTGAAATGACATATTAATTTTTATTTTTTTGTATACTTATAATATTCTACTCTTTTTCCTCTTTAATTTCGAGCATTTTTGGTTTAATTTTTAATTGGTAGAGATAAATTTTATGAGATGATGGAATATTTTAGGGTGTTGGTTTGTTTATTGGAGGAAAAAGAATTTTGCTAATATTTAGAGCAGTGATTTTAGTTTTTACTGAATAAATGACGATAAAGATAAGTGAGAAAGAATGAAAACAATGAAAAAGAAAGAGGATGGAAGAGAAAAATTGGAAAAGAAAATGAATTAAAGAACCAAAAGTAATACTATTAGAACAAGGATCAAGAACTATTTGAAATTTAGTTCTTCACATCCTATATTTTGATTTTTTAACCATCTTTTTTTTTAAAAATAAAATTCACTAGGCAGTATGCCGAGTGTTAATTTTCATAAATACATAGCTCTTCTCCACGGCGTATTTTGACTCTTACCTTCGCTTCTTTCATTCGCTTTCTTGTTTTTGGCTCAAGCAGTAGGTCCTTCGACCCTCAAAGCAATACGATATGCTCCTTCTTTGCTGTCCAGAAAAGACAAATGCAATTCAAAAAGTCAGCTCGAATATTGCCTTTTGTCGTCCTCCTTCACTCTACATCGTAGAGACAATAGGTTAAACTCCTTCATGTACTTTTTTATAGAATTTTTTTAAAAACCTTGTTTCAAATTCTTAAACTTATTTATGAATTCCGCTTCGACATCACCTGGTAGAAATTAAAAAGTACAGAAATGGAAGGGGACATAAACCTTACCTCCCAATAGAATATGTGTATACTCTTGGTCGTCTAAACTTGACGACCAAGTGTGCTTAAATATCTATGATGGGTTAGACCTATGATAATGTGATGATTGTCTATCTTCATATTTACAAAAAGATAATTTTTTGTAATCATCTGAATATTAGAAAAAGATAATTCTATAAATATAATGAGATTTTTTATAATTCGTGAAGCTCAACAACTTTACTAGTACCTGATATAAATATAATTCACTCTGTAGTCAACTGAGATAAGTAACGTAAGTTGAAAAGCATAAATATAAATCTAATTCCTATACTGAAGCTAGCTTTGAGGTTTATAATGCTGAAAAACGTCCAGATAGAGGCATATATTCTTATGATCCTTACAACAATAGATTGATTAAAGAATATGAGTGGAATAATTAATGAAAGTATATATGCAGCTTATTCAATATATAGTCTCTCTTTTCCATTAAGATTTCTTATATTTAAGCCTCGGGAATCGAGGTGTATCTAGAATTTTGAGAGAATAAGTTCACTAATAAAAAAAGATAGATTCAGAATATAAATTTTATGGGTTCAATTTTATTATACCCATTACGCTTTTGAAATTATAAGTTTAATTTTTTTAATAATAATTTTCTTACATATATATTTTAATCTATTTTGAAAATATATGGATTAGTTAAACCCTTTGATTATATATTATACATCATCCATTGCACTAGTTTTAATATATACATTTGGTTTAATTATATAAAATTTACGATGACAAGAAGAAAATAGAAATTTCAATGTGTTAGGCCCAACAATTTCAAAAGAATAAACCAAACAAAGAAAAAAAGAAAAAGAAAAAGTACTTAATTAATACGGAAGAAGTGATATCAGACATGCCCATCTTTCGTGGATACACTCAATTCTAGAAAACAAAAGAAAAAAAATAACAAGATAGACGTAAAATTTGAACTCCCAGCCTCAAAGAGGTGCACCTAATAGCCATCGGATCATGTGGTACTTTGAGCTTGGAGGTACACGCGCGCACATATTTTTGCGTATAGATCCAAGGTATGTGGAATCTATGGGAAAAATAGATTAATTTAGAGATATGTTGGTCACCGTGAAATCTGAAGCAAAAATATTCATAACCTTCTTTCGCTGGTGATAGAAAAATATCTGTTGAATGGCCATAAACATGCCACCATTGGTGCGAAAATCATTAGGGAAATTCCGCTGGTAATTGTTTGCCCCAAAGAAGAAAGTAGGAGTGTTTGTTAATATGATTCTGGAATGAGAATGCATTAAACACGCATCTCTGTAATCATAATAACTGAAAAATTGTGAGTTAAAAGGCTGAGAAAGTTTTCTGACTTTCGTTGGGTGATCACCCGATCCCTTTGGTGAGATTATCTTGTTGATCCATACCGTGGTATGAGTGACATATTTTTGGGTTTTGTCCAAAAAGAGTTTGAACAGACATGACTGAGTGTCTGCTAGGATAAACTCATTAAACTTCTAAGTGTGGGCAGGAGTTTTCTGAAGGAAATTGGCAGTTGGGTCGAGCATTTTCTTTACTGCTTCCATAGGGTTGGAATTCCAAAGATATGGTTCGGTTTGGACGAGTGGGTAAGCCATCTCATTCTTGACATATTGAAGTTCCTCAGAATAAGGACATGCTAAAGAAATTGGTTGAGGCACAGGTGAAGAAAGTGTCTGTTTGGATATAGAAGGCACCGTGCATTGTGTAGTGGGGGGTTTTTGGCCACCATTGTGTTAATATTTTTTGCAATAGGAATTTTGGTCGCCACTTGCTTTTTAGCGGGCTTTTTGCCACCACTTCTTTGCTTGTGGTGCTTGTAACACCATAGTTGAGGGCAGAACTATTCCAATGCTTAGATGTATATGCAATACTATTTTCTTTATCATTTTTTCGTTGCTTTAAAAGTCCACCATATCCTATATCTGATGCATCTCTCTCAACAATTTTGTATGCAGATGGATTGGGGAGAGTTAGGAATGAGGCTTTTAACTTTTAATTTGATTTCCTTAACGGTGATGGTTTGGACATCCGTCCAGGGAACTGGTGATTTTTTCAGCTGATTGTGAAGAGGCTTCAGCAGAATGCTTAGACCTGGGATAAAATCAGAAATATAGTTGGTACAACCTAGAAATCTTTGAAGTTGTGTTATGTTCAAAATCTGATCTGAAAATTTGTCAGCAAACTGAAGAGATTGCTAGCCCAATCTGATGCTGATATCATCCATGACGCCAGCAAAGAATTTTTCGAGAACTTACTGTAGCAGAGTTACTGTGCACTTATCACTGTAGATTACTGTGCACTTTTACTGTAGCAAAGCAATGTGTGTGCTCTGAGAGGATATCAGAGTGGTGTCTAAAACTTCGGATGTAAATTTTCTGATGTTTCTCCAATTGGAGAAGGGGTCTATTTATAAAATTATAGACCGTACTAATGTGATCGACATGTACTAATATACACGAAAAAGTAGATATTATCACAAATTCGTGTTCTATGACCAAAATATACCTGGCACACTAAAATCTGGAAATCTTTCGAAATTTCTGTTTTAAAGCCCTAAAATGCCAAAAAATCAGCAATGGTCATGGTAAAGCGATGGCTATTATTTATTAGGTTGTTTTTTATGATCCAATAAAATTTTAGGATATTCAGGACCAGTCACCTGAATTCATGCATATGGCGTGGACTATAGCACAGAAAAATCTGAGAATCGTTCTAAATTCCTAATTTATGGTCTAAAATGCCAGAAATCGAGGAACGGTTATAGAGAATAGATGACTATTTTTTATTAGTTCATTTTTTATGGTCGCGCGAAATTTCAGGAGATTCATGGTCGGTCGCCGAAATTCACGCAGATGGCATGGGGTATAGCACATGAAAATCTGGGTATCGTCCTAAATTCCTATTTTATTGACCTAAAATGCTAAAAATGAGGAACAAATATGGAGAAATAATGACTACTATTTATTAGGTCATTTTCCGCAAAAGTTTAGGAGATTTGGGGCTAGTCGCCCGAATTCATGCAGATGGCATGGACTAAGCATACGAAAATTTGAGAATAGTCTGGATTTCCAATTTTTTGGCCCTAAAATGTCAAGAAACGAGGAATGGTCATGGAAAGACAATGTTCCTTAGGTCATTTTTGATGGGGTGATAATATTTTTGGAGATCTAGGTCCGGGCGCCCGGGCCAATGCAGATGGCGGGTGCAATAGCAAACAAAAATCTCAGAATCGAGCTTAATTCCAATTTTATGGCCCCTAAGACGTCAAAAAATGAGGAACGGTCATGGCGAGGCGATGACTAATGTTCCTTAGGTCGTTTTTGATGGGCCGGAAAAATTATAGGGGATAAGGGTTCGGGCGCTCGGCCCATGCAGATGGCGTGAGCTATAGCACATGAAAATATGAGAATTAGGTGGAATTCCAATTTTATGATCATAAAACGCTAAGAAATGAGGAACGGTCATGGATAGGCAATGACTAATATTCTTTAAGTCATTTTTGATGGGCCGAAAATTTTTTAGGCGATCCGGGTTCGGCTGCCTGGGCCCATGCGGAGGGCATGGGCTAGTACACAAGAAAATCTGAGAATCAGATGAAATTTCAGTTTTATGGCCATAAAACGCCAAAAAATGAGGAACGGATGTATCAAGAAAATGACTAATGTTCATTAGGTTATGTTTGAGGAGCCAGCAAAATTTTAGGCGATCCGGGTCCGGGCGCCAGGGCCCATGTAAATGGCGTGGGCTGTAGCATGTAAAAATCAGGGAATTGGGCAGAATTCTAGTTTTATGCTCCAAAAACGCCTAAAAAAGAGGAACGGTCATGGAGAGGCGATGAATAATGTTCCTTAGATCGTTTTTAATGGCCGATAAAATTTTAGACGATATGGGTCTGGGTGTCTGCGCCCATGCAGATGGTATGAGCTACAACACACGAAAATTTGGAAACTTGGCGGATTTTCAAGGCCCTCTTAAAATGCCAAAAAATGAGGAACACTGTTGGCAAGACGATGACTAATGTTCCTTAGGTTACGTCGTATGAGTCAGCAAAATTTTAGGTGATCCGGGCCTGGGCCCCCAGGCCCATGCAGATGGCGTGGTCTATAGCACACGAAAATTTGGGAACCAAGCAGAATTCCAGTTTTATGGTCCTAAAATGCCAAAAAATGAGGAACGGTCATGGTGAGGTGGTGACTAATGTTCCTTAGGTTGTTTTTGATGGGCCGAAAAATTTTTAGCGATCTGGGTCCGGGCGCCTGTGCTCATGTAGATGGTGTGTGTTGTACCACACGAAAATTTGGGAACTAGGCGAAATACTAGTTTTATAGCCCGAAAACGCTAAAAAATAAGTAACGGTCATGGCGAGGTGATAGCTTATATTCCTTAGGTCATTTTTTATGGGCCAAAAAAAATTTAGGAGATCCGAGTCTGGGCGCCGAGGCCCATGCAGATGGAGTGGCTTATAGAACACGAAAAATTATGCGTCAGGTGGAATTCTAGTTTTATGGCCAGAAAACGCCAAAAAAGAGGAACGGTCATGGCGAGGCAATGATTAATGTTCCTTAGGTCCTTTTTGATTGGCTGGAAAAATTTTAAACGATCTGGATCCCGGCGTTTAGGCCCATGCAGATTGCATGGGCTATAGCACATGAAAATCTGAGAATGGGGAGGAATTCCAATTTTATGGCACTAAAACACTAAAAATGAGGAATGGTCATGGTGAGGTGATGACTAATGTTCCTTAGGTCGTTTTTGATGGCCGCCAAAATCTTATGCTATCCGTGTCCAGGCGTCCGGTCCCATGCCGATGGCGTGGGCAATAGCTCACGAAAATTTAGAAATTGAACAAAATTCGAGTTTTATAGCCCTAAAACGCCAAAATTGAGGAATGGTCATGGCGAGACTATGACTAATGTTCCTTAAGTCATTTTTGATGGGCGTGCAAATTTTTAGGCGATCCGAGTTCGGTCGCCCGGTCCCATGCAGATGGCGTGGTCTATAGCTCATGAAAATCTGGGAATCAGACGGAATTCCAGTTTTATGGCCCAAAAATGCCAAAAAATAAGGAACGGTCATAGCGAGGCGATTATTAATGTTTCATAGATCGTTTTTGATGGGCCAACCAAATTTTAGGTGATCCGGGTGCGAGCGCCAAGACTCATGTAAATGGTGTGGGCTAAAGCACAAGAAAATATGAGAATAAGACGAAATTCCAGTTTTATGACCTTAAACCACCAAAAAACGAGGAACGGTCATGACGAGGTGATGATTAATGCTTGTTAGGTCATTTTTGATGGGCCGCCAAAATATTAGGCGATCCGGCTTCAGCCTCCCAGGCCTATACAGAAGGCGTCAGCTATGGCACACGAAAATCTGAGAACCGAACGAAATTTCACATTTTTTTGACCCTAAAATGCCAAAAATGAGGAACGGTCATGGCGAGGAGATGACTAATGTTCCTTAGGTGGTTTTTGATGGGCCGAAATTTTTTTAGGCGATCCAAGTCCAGACACCTGGTCCCATGCAGATGGCGTGGGTTATAGCACATGAAAATCTAGGAACCGGGTAGAATTCTAGTTTTATGGCTCTAAAACGCCAAAAATGAGGAATGATCATGTCAAGGCGATGACTAATATTCCTTAGGTCGGTTTTGATAGGCGAGTAAAATTTTAGGCAATCCGGATCCGGGCACCCAAGCCCATGCAGATAGCGTGGAATATAGCACACAAAAATATAGGAATCGAGCGAAATTCCAATTTTATGTCCCTAAAACGCCAAAAATAAGGAACGGTCATAGCAAGGTGGTGACTAATGTTCTTTAGGTAGTTTTTTATGGGACAAAAAATTTTAGGTGCCAGGTCCGGGCGCCGAGCCTGTGCAGATAGCGTGGCTAGTGTACGAAAATCTAAAAACCGGGCAGAATTTCAGGCCCCCCCTTAAAATGCCAAAAAATGAGGAACGGTCATGGCGAGGCGATGACTAGTATTTCTTAGATCATTTTTGATGTCCGGTAAAATTTAAGGCGATCCGGGTCCAGGCCCCGAGCCCATGCAGATGGCGTTGGCTATAACACACGAAAAATCTAGAAATCAGGCAGAATTCGAGTTTTATTGCCGTGAAACGCCAAAGAATAAGGAACACTCATGGCGAAGCGATGACTACTATTCCTTAGGTCATTTTTGATAGGTCGACAAAATTTTAGGCGATCCGGGTCCGAGCGTCTGGGCCCATACATATGGCAATGGGCTGTAACACACAGAAATCTGGGAATCAGGTGGAATTCATATGGCATTAAAATGTCAAAAAGAGGAACGGTCATCGCGAGGTGATGACTAATGTTCCATAGGTCGTTTATGATGGGCCGGCAGAATCTTAGGCAATTACGGTCCGGGCGCCTAGCCCCATACAGATGGTGTGGGCTATAGCATACAAAAGCCAGTAAATCGGACGGAATTTCAGTTTTATGGCTCTAAAATACCAAATAACGATGCACAGTCATGGCGAGGCAATGAATAACGTTCCTTAGGTTATTTTTGATGGGCCGGTAAAATTTTAGGCAATACAGTTCCGGGCACCATGACCCATGTAGATGGCGTGGGATAACACATAAAAATATGAGAATTAAGTGAAATTTCAGTTTTATGGCCCTAAAACGCCAAAAAATGAGGAACGATCTTGGCGAAGTGATAACTAATATTCCTTATATCGTTTTTGATGGGCCGATAAAATTTAGGCGATCAGGGTCTGGGCGCTCGGGCCCATGCACACGTAAGTCTGGGAATCAGGTGAAATGTCAATTTTATGGCCCTAATACTCCAAAAAATGATGAACGGTCATGCTAGTTGATGACTAATATTTTTTAGGTCATTTTTGATGGGCGCGTAAAATATTAAGCGATTCGGGTCCGGGTTTCCGGGCTAATGCAGAAGGTGTAAGAACGAGGAACAATCATAGCAGAGCGTTGAATAATGTTCCTTAGGTTGTTTCTTATGGGACGGCAAAATTATAGGCTATTCGGGTCCCGGTGCCTGGGGCCATGCAGATGGAGTGGATTATAGCACACAAAAATTTGAGAATCAGGCGGATTCCAGTTTTATGGTGCTAATACGCCAAATTTAGGCGATCCAGGTCCGGACACCCGGGCTCATGCAGATGGCGTGGATTAAGCACACAGAAATTTGAAAATCGGGTGAATTCCAGTTTTAAAGCCCTAAAACGCCAAATTTACGCAATCCAGGTCCGGGCGCCCAGGCCCATGGAGATGGCGTGGACTATAGCACTCAAAAATCTGGGAATAGAGCGAAATTCCAGTTCTATTACCTTTAAATGCCAAAAAACGAGAAATGATCATGGCGGGGCGATGACTAATGTTCCTTAGGTCGTTTTTGATTGCCGGACAAAATTTTAGGCAATCCTGGTCTGGATGCCCGGGCCTGTGCAGATGACGTGGGCGACAAAAAATCTGAAAATCGGGTGGAATTTCAGTTTTATGACCCTAAAATGCCAAAAAATGAGGAATTGTCATAGTGAGGCGATGAGTAATGTTCCTTAGGTTATTTTTGATGGGCCAGCAAAATTTTAAGTTATTTGGGTCTGAGCGCCCAGGCCTATGTAGATGGGCGTGGGCTATAGCACATGAAAATCTGAAAATCGGGGGAATTCCAGTTTTATGGCCCTAGAACACCAAAAAATGAGGAACAGTTATGGCGAGGCGATGACTAATGTTCCTTAGGTCGCTTTGGATGGGCCGATAAAATTTTAGGAGATCCGGGTTCGGACGACCGGGCCCATGTAGATGGCGTGGGCTATAGAACATGAGAATTTGGGAACCGACAGAATTTCAGTTTATGGCCCTAAAACGCCATAAGTTGAGGAAGGGTTATGGAGAGATGATGAATAATGATCCTTACATTATTTTTATGGGCCGGCAAAATTTTAGGTGATCAAGGTCTGGGCCCCGGGCCTATGCAAATGGCGTGGGAGATAGCACATGACAATCTGGGAATCTGTAGAATTCTAGTTTTATGGCCCTAAAAGGCCATAATACGAGGAACGTTCATTGGGAGGCGATGACTAATGTTCTTTTAGCCCACGCCAATCATCCTAAAATTATCCCGGACATTAAAAACGACTTAAGGAACAATAGTCATTGCCTACTATGATATTTCCTGGAGTTTTATGGCCATAAAACTGGAATTCCGTCCGATTCTCATATTTTCATGTGTTATAGCCCCCGCCATCTGTATGCACCCGAGCGACCGAACCCGAATCGCATAAAATTTTACTTGACCATAAAAAATGACCTAAGGAACAATAGTCATTGCCAAGCCATGACCGTTTTGTATTTTTTGGTATTTTAGGATCATAAAACTAGAATTTCGCCCGATTTTCAAATTTTCATGTATAGCCCACGCCATCTGTATGCATCTGGGCGATCGGACGAGAATCGCCTAAAATTTTGCGTGACCATCAAAAACGACCTAAGGAATAATAATCATCGCCTTACCATGACTGTTCCTCATTTTTTTGGCATTTTAGGGCCATAAAACAGGAATTCAGGGAGATTTCTAAATATTTGTGTGTTATAGTCCACGCCATCTCCAAGAATTCGGACGACTGGCTCCGAATCTCCTAAAATATTGTATGAACATAATAAATGACCTAATGAACAATAGTCATCGCTTCTCCATGACCGTTCTCACTTTTTGGTATTTTAGGGCCATAAATAGGAATTCAGGATGATTCTTACATTTTCGTGTGCTATATGCCATCTGCATGAATTCGGATGACTAGCCCCAAATTTTCTAAAACTTTTCGCTCCCATGAAAAATGACCTAATGAATAGTCATCGCTTCACCATGACCGTTCCTCATTTTTTGGCGTTTAGAATCATAAAATAAGAATTCAAGATGATTTCCAGATTTTCGTGTGCATAGTCTGCACCATCTCCAAGAATTCTAATGACTGGCTCCGAACCTCCTAAAATTTTGTAGGAACATAAAAAACGACCTAATGAACAATAGTCATCGCTTCTCCTTGACCTGTTCCTTTTTTTTTTGGAGGGGGGGG
>MCJB01048356.1:26707-43753 GCA_002018475.1 Nicotiana obtusifolia | reverse complement strand
GGGGGGGAGGGCATTTTAGGGCCATAAAAAAGGAATTCAGGACGATTCTCACATTTTCATGTGCTATCCACGCCATCTGCATGAATTCGGGCCATAAAAAACAACTTAATGAACAAAGTCATTGCTTCGCCATGGCAGTTTCTTATTTTTTGGTGTTTTAGAGGGGTGAAATTCAAAAAATAGCCAGATTTACAAGTGGCAATTAAAAAATAGCTATAGTTTCAAAAGTAATCAAAATTTAGCCACTTTTTATGTAAAGATAAATCTGAACAAATACACAGTTCAAAATCCGGAAAATATTCCAGCATAATATGCTAGAGTTCGAATTTTTTACATGTGAACTTCTAGCATAACATGCTAGAATTTCATAATGTGCTGGAGTTCCAACATAATATGTTGGAAGTTCATACATAGGTGCTCCAATGTCGAGTATATTATGCTGGAACTTTCTGTATGCTGGAGTTCTAGCATAATATACTGGAAGTGCAAATGCAGGTGCTCCAATCTCTAGTATATTATGCTAGAACTTTTCATATACTGGAGTTCCAGCATAATATGCTGGAAGTTCATACATAGGTGCTCCAGTCTCCAGCATATTATGCTAGAACTTCCCGTGTTGCAGCAAAATAGTGGCTAGTTTTCAATGACTTTGCAAACGCTGGCTATTTTTCAATTACCAGACTGAAAACTGGCTAGCCCGTGCTATTTTAACATTTTAGAGCCATATAAAAGGAATTCAGGACGATTTCCAGATTTTCATGTGTCATAGTCTACGCCATCTGCCTGAAATCAGCCCATCGCCCTAATTTATAAAGATGCCATGGACATTAGCACATGAAAAGTAAAAAATTATCCTAAATTTCTATTTTATGGCCTTTAAATTCTAAAAAATGAGGAACGATCATGGCAAAATAATGACAATTGTTTATAGGTCGTTTCTGATGGTCCCACAAATATTTAGGCGATCGAAGCCCGTCGCCCGAATTCATGAAGATGGCATGGACATTAGCACACAAAAAATTAGAAAGCATCATAAATTCCTATTTTATGGCCTTAAAATGCCACAAATGAGGAAAGACATGGTGAAGCGATGACTATTGTTTATTAGGTCGTTTATGATTTGCCCATCAAATTTTAGGCGATTCAGAGCCAGTAGCCAGAATTCATGAAGTTGGTGTGGATATTAGCACAGAAAACTTAAAAATTATCCTGAATTCCTATTTTATGGCCCCGCCAAAAAATAAGAAACACTCATGGTGAATCGTTGACCATCATTCAGGTCGTTTCTTATGGACTAACAAAATTTTAGGCGTTTCGTAGCCCGTCACTCGAATACATGAAGATGACGTGGACATTAGCATATGAAAGTCGAAAATCGTCCTAAATTCTTATTTTATGGCCTTAAAATGCCAAAAACGAGGAACAGTCATAGCAAAGCAATGATTATTGTTTATTAGGTCATTTCTGATGGTCCCACAAAATTTTAGGCGATTCGGAGCCTGTCGCCCGAATTCATGATGATGGCATGGACATTAGCATATGAAAAATTGAAAAACGTCTATTTTATGGTCTTAAAACACAAGAAAACGAGGAAACGAAACAAGGATTATTATTCATTATGTCGTTTATGATGGGCCCACAAAATTTTATGTCGTATACGCGCAACTTTTGCTCTATTTTGCTTCAAGTCCTAACACCTCAGAGAACTGTTGGTTTTTAAATAATAATAAAAACTTCAAAATAAGCCTCGATCAAACTTAAACCCTCAATTAGCATTTTCTTGAGCCAAAAATAAACAAAAAAATAAATTGGGGTCCAAACTTGTAGAGCTTCCACGAATTCTTCCAAGTTTTGTGAGCATCATTTTTTTTTGGAACATATTAAAGGATTGTATTATAAAATAAAAGGGAATCTCACATATACGACTCAAATAAGTTCTAACTTATCAACCTATAGTCATTAATTATAGACTTACCAAAATTAGTCAAGCACATATAAAAATTAAAAATTCAAATAAATAAGATTCTTTCTCTCCAAGAGTAATACGCAAAGATCTCCTTCCATATTTTTAAGCGTGATCAACAACATTAAATGCAATACAGAAAGAAAATTTCATGGATGACGTAGCATACAAGGTGATGAAATACAATAAAATATATATACAAGTTTTCAAAAATCTAACTAAAAAAGATACTTTTCAATGGGTATGGTTGAAATTCAGTGAAAACATATAGATGAGTCAATATACAAAATTTGAGGAAGATTAGAGGTGATTTGGACTGATTTGATATCAATAATTCGTAGTTAAAATCGAGTTCAATTTTTTTTATGACACATGTATCACACACACAGAGGTATAAATGGATAAACATGTGATACATATTTGATACACATATTTTTTTTTCATGTTCATCTTCTACTTCGAATTTTCAATTCAAACCACCTCAAAACTCTACCAATCCATCCTAGAACTAAGATGCAAACTCCTTAAAATGTACCAATATATTCTAATAACACTCACTTAAAAAAAAAAGCAAAAATTTGATCTTTTTTGCTACAAATAGTTAGTTAGCTAATATTGATAATGTTTGACTTATATTAATAATAATTTATAAATTGATTAATTTTATAATAAACTACTTATAAATGAACATAACTGATAGTTTCTCAAAATAAAATAGACAGATTACAAATAAGTAATAATAATAATTATTATTATTGATGTTTATTAGGAATATACTATTATTTGGAATAAAGAAATGGAAGGTGCCGATCTGGGGTAGTGGTAAGTGGAAGAGATTATTCTTCAGCATGCGTTCGAAGGGGAATGTTTGTGGGTCCCCCCTTTTCTGACCAAAGAAAGTAGACTTTGTGACCAAAGAGATTATTCACAAAGGATGGTTGTGAGATGAATATAATTCGACTTGTTACTCTTAATTATATGTTTCGGGTTTGAGTTTCGAAATGAAAATAAGTTTGATTGAGTGCGTTTTATTATTTTAGTGGGTCTTACACGATATAAATTTACATTAATTGAATTTTTAATACGACTATCAAGAGCACAGGTGAGAGGACTCCACTTTTCCGCATTCCTCTCCCCACGAGCTCTTCCTCTTACTGTTCTTTCCTATGCTTCCTGCTTCTGACTACTTGTCTTTCCCTCACGTCGATCGATAGTTGAGAAATACTATCTCCGGGGCCCTCACTTTAGGGCTATCTTTCACCGTTGACAAACATGGTTCAACGTGCCAGTTACGCTTCCTCTTCTAGAACAGTGACAGCCTAGTCTGATTCCCCCTTCCGAAAGTGCCACAGCTCCTTCTATCACAACCCCTGAAAACTGGGCATTCGGGACTACCAGTAGCTTGTTGATTTACCTCTTGGAAAGAAGACTGTGGGGGTGTAACACTTCTCAGTTTGGGCCTCATATTTATCCTATATACCATGTTCGTATGGTGGCGCGATATTCTACGTGAATCCACGTTCGAAGGACATCATACCAAAATCGTACAATTAGGACCTCGATATGGTTTTATTCTGTTTATCGTATACTATCAAATATCGGATAGAAAACCAACAAGAGAATATATTAAAGTTGAATGTGAGAAATGTGAAAAAGAAGAAACGAGGAAGAAGCAAAATTTCATTTAAATGTACATTTGTTGTATGACATTTTACAAGAAATTAACTTTCTTCTGTCTCAAAAAGATAGCAGAAAACATGCTGCATATTACTTCTTTCACGATTTTATTATGAGAGAAAAAACTAATCTTTTACAATGATTCTTCACAACTAAAAAAAATAGGAATAAACGAATTTTGTAGCTAAATACAAAAAATTCTTCATTAATCCTATTTAGCAATGAATTAGTGTTAAATTATCAAAAGAATTTGTTAGTTACGAACAATTTAGTGACAGATCAGTAAAGAGGTATGTAGCTAATTTTAATTTTTTTTGTAATGATTTACGCACATAATGACTCAAACATACGTATTTATAGGCACACAGTTGTTATTTGTATGCAAATAATTTCATAACTAGTTTAGAGTATTAAATCATGTTATCCAAGTTTCTCAGGTGAAAGCACAGGATGATGAAAATATAACACATTCACATGATTTGTTATTGTAGTTCAAGCCAAAACCTATTCTTAACAAGTTGCTGGATCGAAGTAGTACATTATACATCTGCCCGCCAGCAGTGGAGGGGGTTCGATTCTCGTTATATGCGATGTGACGAAAAAGACTGACTCAACGAGATATGCCTTGCCTGCATTAAAATTTAAAACTCGTCGTCTGCTTTCAAGAAATGTTTGAAACAGAAAACTTAGAATAATACAACGCCGTATTCTCTGAAGATGGAGGAATAATGATAAAAACAAAAAAAACCAAACATATCTGTCCACATAACTTTAAATGATGATTCTCACAAACTCAATACAAACTTAGGTCAATATACATAATGTGATATATGTTATTTTCTCCACCAGTTCACTGTAGTGAAGCCAATCTAAAAGAAGCTTCAAACCTCCCACCCAACCATGATCAAAAGTTGAATTAAAGATATTAACTACATTGAAAAATAAAGAGATCTAGGAGATTAAAGAACCCTTTAAACCTATGAATTAGCTTTTCAAGGAATTAAATTTATCCCACCATTAAACACTAAATAAAGAGCACAAAAAAAAAAAAGAAAACCCCACAAAGATAGAAAAAAAAATCCATGATAAATAATTTTATAGACTATTTTTTCAATTACCAAGATCCTCCATTTTCTCCCAAAAATGCATTCCAATATCCAGTTGATTCTCCAGTAGGCTGATCTCTATTTACCTCAGCACCATCAGTACTTGTGTTTGAAACTTGCTTTAGATTTAGATCTTCAAAAGGAAATAAAAGTCTTCCACTTGTTGTACTTTCTTGCACATCTTGAAGATTATTTTCATAGTCACCACTAATTCCACCATAATCCAAAGAGAAATTTTGTGATGAGTAAACTGAATTTGGATCAGAAATTGGCATTGGTATAAAAGAATTATTAGGTACTTGGATTAGCTCAGAGATAGTCTTGAAATCACATGAAAAACCCAAGTTGAGATCTTGGCTTCCTTCATTATGGATCTTAGGAGGATCCAACACTGGCGCAACAATATTTTTGGAAAGCTCGCGCAACACAGTATTTGCAGAAGAAGAATTAGTAGATGATGATTTTTTGGATTTTCTTGAACCCCCACCAACAGGAATGCTTCTAAGAGATCCACCTTCAGTCCAATATCTTTTACAAGTCTTGCAAAAATATCTTGGTTGAGAAAGACTATAGTTGTTGTAGTAACAAAACTTTGTATTTGTTGAATTGCACCTTGGACAGTTCAATGCTTGATCCTTTTGATGAGGCTTAATTTTCCTTTCAACATGTGTACTAGGTTTTGATGAGCATATTGTAGTAATTGTATTTGTATTTCTTGGTAATATCTCTTCCATGGGTTTCACCACTATCTCCTAAAAAAAGAAACAAAATGAAAGGAATTAATTTCAAAGGAGTAAATTAAAGGAGCATATAGAAGAGGAGATACTAAAATTGAGAATTTGTGCTTTATACTTTTAAGTTACTAACAAACTTGATCTTTTTTCTCTTTTTCAACCTTTTCACAATCACATAGAATTCAGGAGAAGTAAAAGATAAAGGGGAAAAGAAAAAGGTTACACAAAGTGAAGAACCATCTGATAAATGGACCTTAGGCCTAACTCAACCCCAAAAGCTAGCTTATGAGATGAGGATTGCCTAAGAACATATAAGGAGACCAACGACCTCAAATCCCACCGATGTAGGACAACTCAACACCATCAAACTTTTTAAATGTACACAAATTCAATTTGTAAGCAAGAGAAAGTCCAAATTAAATGGAGATCAATGAAAAAGAATCTACATGAAGAAATGGCCAAAAAATTTTTTTAAAAAAACCAGATGGATATATTTCTAAAATTTGTAATCTATACCTGTGGCCATTGAGCAGTATCCATTGATTAAGTAGAAGAAGAGCAACAAGCAGAAGATAGATTTTTGAGCAAGTGGTTTTAAAAACAGAAAAAGGAATGTTTGAGATGGTTTGTGGACAGTTCTATGTGATAGCTTTTTGTGTATGTATATGGCTGTATTGTGTCTAGAGAATGAGAGAGTTTGTGTATGTACTGTTTAATATTAAATAACAATTTCTTTTTATATTGACTATAGTAGTTTATCATTTGTTAGTGGAGGAATATATGTCTTTTGCAGAATCATTTTTATATTCTTGTGGGAGGCCAGTTTACTATCATTTGTGCCATTGTTTATGGTTACCCTTATGAATATTGTTTCAGAAATAATTAGGGTAACGTCTACGTATATACTATCCTTTTAGATTTCATTATGTACGATTATATATTGGGTATGTTGTTGTTTCAAAAATACTTAAGTACATAAGAAGTGCGCTCTTTTAAATATCTCAAAGTTTTAAATAAGGTGATCATCACCAACTTTAACATGATACTAAAATAGATAAAAATTACGAGTTTGAGTCTCAGCTCCATCAATTATCGGAAAAATATTCACATGCTTGACTCATCAAGCAGAACTAAGACATATTATATAAGTATATAAAAATATGCTCTTTCTACTTCTTCTAACAATTTTTAGATAAAATGATTTCGCATTATAACAAATAAAGTTACTAAAAAAGACTTACATTCTTTTCAATTTTCAAAAGTATTAGTTTTCTGAGGAAACTGTTGATGAACAGATTCAATGTCAAGGATCTACATGAGTTGTTATATATGCTGCTTGTACATATTTTGCAAATCTTTTGATATTTCATACCAAGAGTGTGAGGGCATATTATCCTGTCTGCCTCATATAATCCAATGTGGGACATATGACAAGCTCTCATCATCTCATGTTCAACAAAAACAAACATCAAATAGGTAAGTTAGCGTCTGGACATAGATTTGATTGAAATTTGAAAAAAAAAAATTGAAGTTGTGTTGAAAAATAATTTTTGAAAGTTAAAGTTCTGTTTGGACATGCATTTTATTTGAAGAAAAGTTGAAGTTTTTGTGAGTGAAAGAAAATTTTTCACTCAAAAACTGCCCGATAAACTATTTTTTGGAAACTTAAAAATTTTTGAATTTTTTTTTTCAAAACATGATCATATTTCATAAACGAACAATGGTATTTAGAGTTTATTAAATGCCCTTTATTGGCTTTGTCATTTTCCAATGTTGATTATAGTTGTTTCCTTCTTTTAAGTAATTGAACTGTCAAGCATGGCGGATGTACAATATAAGCTATGGATTCAATCAAATTTAGTTAATTTGGCTCAAATTTTATACTTCGTATGTACTAAAATTTCAACTAAATATGTAAAAAGATTAAATTTCAAATACAATAACTCAAGCGATCAGCAAATATAGTAGCATCTTGAACCATAAGGTTCAGACCTTAGATCCGCCTCGTGATACCCTTATAACCAAGGAATATATGTTGATACCCTTCTTTCAAAGAATTATATCTTTAATTTGCAAGTGTATTATTTTGTCCCTATATTGAAATTTAAATTAACACCTCGTGAGTTCAATATAGATATCACTAATCTTTTTTCTCTTGGTATGTTATCTTTTTGTTTTGCTATTGTTATTTTCTTTTACTTTTTTCCTTATAACCCCTAACTAGTCAAAGTGTTTTTTGTCTAGTCTTCACTTCTTTTGCCTTTGCTACTGAAAATCCCAGAAACGACAGTAATAAGATTTTTTTCGCAAAAAAGAAAATGATATAATACTATAAAATAGACTATATGGAGATTTTGGTCAAGATTTATGGTCAAGATTCAAATAATAGTAGTGTCAACTGGCAAGAGCTTGAATTTTAGTTGAGTTTTGATCACACACACACATATATATATATATATGTATGTATGTATGTATGTATGTATGTATGTATATATATATATATATGTATATGTAGAAACTATGTTACTACAATGTATCATAGTTTCAGCTTTACCACGTAAAAGATTACTACCAATGGTCGTGCTGGTATAGGATCCCACCACAATCAGAGGTATCGTGTCGTGCTATGGGAATGAAGAATATTTTGATAAAAATAATTTTTCTCTTTAATGGATCTTATGCGACATGAAATTAAATTAATCGAGCTCTAATGCAGGATTAACAAGGGAAACTAAAAAATATAAATGATTAATATTTGCTCTGCTCAAATTACCTTGTTGACATAATCTATTTCAAAGTCACATGCAAACGAGAGGGCTACTTAATAGCTGATACATGGTGGATAATAATGCTTAGGTTGTTAGCCTCAAACCAAATTACGCAATCAACGTCACATCCAATCAGTGAATATTTGAAGGAATCATGTTGTATATATCTGCATGACTTGGAGTGCTTTCGGACATAAGATTTTTTTCTAAACTTTTTTTAAAAATATTTCACTTTTTTTTGAAATATTTGAAAATTTTTAAAAATTTATTTTTCAAAATTTTCATTCACAAAACTTCAAAAATAACCCAAAATTATATTCATGTCCAAACACAACTCTAATTTTCAAATATCATTTTCACTTAAAAAAAAATTCACTATTTTTTTAAATTTTACCATTCTTGTGTTCAAATGCCTACTTGGTTTCAATTATTCTTCTTACATGCCATCATGATTTCACTTCTCAACTTGGTGGGATTGATCATTTATAGGTTATTAGAATTAGAATTTTCCAAGTTGATCTAGATCTACGCGAATCTGTGACAACGACAATCCATATATTCAACAGAGTCAATAAAAAGCAGCATGGTGCACAAGCATCTCCCTTTCATATCGGGTTCGCATCCTAAGGGGTGTAATGTAAATAACTTATCCTAATGTAAGTATTACTGACTGTTTTTACAGCTCGAACCCGTAACATATACGTCATACGAAGACAATTTTATCATTACTTCTGTCACGCCTCGAACCATGGTCTGGGCGTAACATGACACTCGGTACCTAACTACATGTGACCGAGCGAACCAACTGGATGGCTGGATCAATATTTGGTATAACTGTAAGCTGAATATAAACATGCAACATGCTGATCTACTAAAGAGTCTGACTGGAATATCATAAATGCGGAAAGTATTGAAAAAGTCTGCAAGTATAAACGAGTAGCCGATTAGGCTAACACTTAAAAGCTTGCCACTATCTGACTGACTGGACTATAGTCTACGAAGCCTCTAAAGAATACTAAAATGCTAATTGTTTACCGGGACAAGATCCCCGGTATACCTTATTAACTGAAATACTATAAAGACCGAAATAAAAGAGGGATAATGCCCCGAAATGATTGGGGCTCACCAATAGCTGATATGAGATGCCCTTGCAAGCAGAGTCGTCAACATGTAAATCGTTACCTGCATGGCGAGATGTAGGCCCCGGGCAAAAAGGGACGTCAATACATTTGAATTGTACTGGTATGTAAAACAATTGAAAGAGAGAACTGTAAATACAGAAATTGAAACTGAACTAATAACTGAGAACTGAATAGATAACTGAGAATTGATAACTGATAAACTGATAATTGAACAAGGAAGTAAGGATATGAACACTCCCTCTTTTGAATGATGAACAAACTGTTTATCTGATAAACTACGGCCTCAGGCCAATATATATGTGCACAAGCAACTATGTAATGATCCGACCAATCGTTTTGCTTTCTAGAACCCCGTTCCCCCTAAATAAGACTTCATGTATGTGCTCTTACTATTTAATGACTTGTGGGGATGGTTAGTTTGGGATTTGGAAGAGTTCGGATTGAAATCGGAACACTTGGTTCCTTAGGTTGGCCTTATAAGGCTAAGTTAGACTCCGGTCAACGTTTTGAGTAAACAACCTCAGAATCGGGATTTGATGGTTCCTATAGATTCGTATAATAATTTTGGACTTGGGAGGATATTTGGATCGGATTTTGGATGACCCGGGAACGTTTCGGTGCCCAATATTGAAAGTTGGCATTTTGGGTGAATTTCATAAGTTTGGATTGAAGTAGATTTTTACATTATAGACGTTTGTTTGGTATTCTGAGCTTGGGAATAGCTCCGTATGGTGATTCTGGACTTAGGAGCGTGTCCGGATGTGGATTTGGAGGTCCGAAGGTCGTTTTGGGGCCATTTTGCGAAAGTTGAAAACTTGAAGGTTTTTGGGAAGTTTGACTGAAAGTGGACTTTTTGATGTCAGTTTTGGATTCCGATTCTGAAAGTCGGAGTAGGTTCATGTTATTTAGGACTTGTGTGCAAAATTTGAGGTCAATCGGACGTGATTTGATAGGAATCAGACGTGCGGATGTGTTTTTTGAAATTTTGAGTTTTCAAGATTTAATTCATGCATTTTGGTATCCAATTCGTGCTTATAGATGTTATTCCGGCATTTCGATCCCGCGAGCAAGATCGTGTGATGTTTTTAGACTTATATGGATATTTGGTGCGAAGCTCCGAGGGCTCGGGTGAGTTCAGATGGATGGGAAGACTTCAGTTTTCTGTTTTTTTTGTTGATGTCTCAAGTATCGCAAATGCGAGATTTTGCTCACATTTGCGAGACAGGCTTCATAATTGAGAAGAATCCTAGCTAAGGCAAGACTCGCATTTCCGAAGATTTTATCGCAATTGCGACACCTGCGACCTTAACAGTGGGGGCTCAGCTTCGCATTATGAAGATTTTATCACAATTGCAACCTTCGCATTTGCGAATAAAGTGTTGCAATTGTGACACCTGCAACCTGTGCAACAGTTTTTATTACGAGACTTAGACTTATTTTCCTCGTTTCCCACTTGGTTTTAGACGATCTTGAGAGCATTTTTGGGAGGGGTTCCATCAACATCAAGAGGTAAGTGATTCCTATCAATTCTTTAGTTAAATACACGAATCATAAGTAGATTTAACATGGAAAATGATAGTATTTATGAGGAAAACCTAGGTTTTTGATAAAATGGGATTTAACTACGAAAATGGTTATGGAATTTAGTGAAAATTATATATTTGAGTTCATGAGGTTATGGGTAACAACTTTCTTCAAAAAATTTCGGAATCCGAGCACGTGGATCAGGGGTGAATTTAGGAATTCTTCAATTAAGGTTGGGAAATCACTTTAATGGTGTAGGATATGAACTTTTGGACATGTATTGACTATTTTATATAACATTTGACTAGTTTCGAGTCGTTTGGCACCAAGTTGAGGGTTTAAAGCACAATTGTGGACCGGAAAGTAAGCTTTGAGACAAGGTTAGTCTCTTTTCTAATCTTGTAAGAGGGAATTAACTCCATAGGTGAATTGATCTAATATGTGCTTCTATTTGTGGGGGACTACGTATGCACGGGGTGACGAGAGCTCGTATTTAGCTACTAAGTATGTTTATGTCCGGATAGTCTAGGACCCAAATCACGTTGTGCTGCGATTTTTGCACCCTACCTGCTAATTTAATTGTTTAAAACATATTGGAACTTGATAAAAGAATTTTAAAAGGTCAAATTTCATTTACTTGAGTTTTGGACGGGTTACTTGAACTATAATGAGAATCGGTGTTTCTTTGAATAATAGCCTCTTAATAATCTTTGAACTGGGTGTTTATAAAGTATTTTCTCTTCTTGTGGAGCGGGCCGAATGCCTTGGTAATAGAATATATGCATCTATGGTTCGTGTCGTCCGACCCTCGACAGTGCACAGTTTATATATTTATATATTGGATCGGGCCGTACGACCTCGACATAATAGTTCTTGGAGCCCAATTAAAATTGATATTGTTTCATTGGCTTGAGAGATTAATTTATTAAGAGATACGAATTAATCTGGGATTTACTATTAGTGAAAGAATTTTTTATTTATGTCTTGTTATTGAGTTTTCAGTCGTATTTATATAGTCCATGCTTAGTTATAATTTCAGTATTTAATTGTTAGCCCATAGCAAGTGTCAAAGTCGATCCCTCGTCATTACTTCTTCGAGATTAGACTAGATACATACTGAGTACATGTTGTTTATGTACTCATGGTACACTATCGTGTAGGATCTGAGGCAGGTGCATCTAGTTCATCTAGTTATCAGTCCGGAGCGCATCATTGACTTTCTCGAGACTTAGCGGTGAGCTGCCTTCCGAGCCCGTTCTGCAGCACCCGAAGTCTTCCTTTTGTTTTTACTTTTTGTCTATTTCACTTCAGACAGTAGTGTAGTATTTTTTCGTACATTCTACTAGTAGCTTATGCACTTGTGACACCAGGTCTTGGAGATTATGCTAGTAGACACATGATGATATTTTTTTGGGGATATTTACTTACCTCATTTTCTCTGAAAATTGTTTATTTCTCATCTTATTAAATTTTATTTCCTATTTATGCACTAATTAAAAATCAGCTATTTTAAAAAGGTTAAAAGAACTAATAACACGGTTAGTTCACTGTTGGCTTGCCTGGCGGTAACGTTGGGCGCCATCACGACCTATAGGAGAAATTGGGTCGTGACATACGGCCTCGGGCCCAAGTATACATATACATAACTACGGCCTTAGGCCAAAAGATGCATAAAGCATAAACTACGGCCTCGGGCCCAAATATGCATAAAGCATGAACTATGGCCTCAAGCCTAAATACAGGTGTTCAACATTCGGGATTTAAAATAAGGAACTGAGAATCATACTACAATATATGATACTGAAATACTAAACCCTACTGCTTTACATGATACTGAAATGTTGAATAGGACTCGACTGGAATATGTATTCATAATAAAATGATCTGTCATAAGTGAGACTCATGGGATATTGAATGAATTATGAAACCATGTCATCTAGAGAATAAAAGTTCTACAACTATTCATGGAACTGAGGCATAATTACTTTCTGAGGAAATTTGTAATAGTCATAAGAATGAGACTTAGAGAGAATCATAAACATTACCAAACGTAGAGAGTTAGCCTCGCATAACTTAACTTCCTGCTCTTGAGCGTAATACAACGTCTGTCAACCCTTTAAACTTTAATCTATAGCAATACAAGTCAAAGGAATTTCATATTAGCAATAATACTCATATTTGGTCACTTTAAACATTTTATCAAACACTTTATAGGTATAAAGCTTCATAGTTCTTATTAATGGTGTTTCTACACCCAATAGCCCATTCTCTTGCTCCTAGATAAATTCTAAAATCTCAAATGGTTATAATCAGCATCATTCTTTATCACCCATAAGATAAATAATACCTTTAACCAATAATCAACAATCAACAACTCAAACCTATAACCTTTCATGCTTTTCTGTCAAACCCATCTACTCATATCCCATGAACTAGATTCTATAGTCATTAATCCAATACTATAATCAAGTAGAGGGTGAAGATATTACCTTTTTGACATTCAATCCTCTTGAATTCGAATCTGAGTTTCTTTTCTCAACAATGATGTCCCAATACAATATCTAATGATTTGAAGGGTTTATCCATATTAATAAAGTGATGAAGAATTGAAATTAACTTAGAATCACCATTACAACTCACCTTGGATGGTTGAGGGACTTTGGGGGAGGTTAGGTTCTTGAGAGCTTCCCTTTCTAGAGCAAGTTTTTGTATTTTAGGGTGGGGGGAACAAAGTAGGGCTTTAAAATCCTGCGCACCTGAACACACAGAAAGGCAGTAGCACTGCCACAAGTGTGCGCCCTCGCACGGACTATTCGGGTGCACATTGCTTAGTAAAACGCACATAACATTTTGTACAGAGATCTGTCCGGGCTCCACAATATATCGTTAGAAAGATATTTCAAAGGGCTACAACTTTGATATTTTAAGTTTTCCCAAATTCCTTACATATTTTCACTACATCCTGCTGTAAGACAGACCCTTTGTAAACTTAGTTGATTTTATCGAATCTTATACCCTTCACTCTCCGTCTTGATTCTAAATTAACTATTTTCATCCATACTCGTAGCAATAAAACTTCACATGTCCAAAATATAACATTACTACTCATTTCATACATTCATACCTAAACCAAATTTACGGGGTGTTACAACTCCAAAGCTCCCCTTCATTCAACAGAGTCAGTCGGGGCAAAAAATAAAATAAAATAAAGGCAAATTGAGGGGGTTTCATTATCATAAATGATAGTTGCATAGAGTTTAAGATTAAAAGAGATATTGATCATTTCAATAACATTATTTTTAAGACATTATATAACTAAGCAATTAAAAGCGTATTCTTCTTAACAACTTAAAATTTTAGATGAGACACTTAAACGATTCAACATAACATATATATATATATATATATATATATATATATATATATATATATATATATATATATATATATATATATATATATAACAGACACACACATAATATTTAATCAAATTTACACGTGAGGGAGCATATCGAGACATAATATAATTCTTCATTTCTTTGCACATGAGGGTTCATAAAAGTTAGGCTTATCGGTTACGTTTTCTTTTTCTTTCTTTTTTCTGCCATCATGTGATTCACCAAATAATACTAAATTTCAGTACTATATATATTCTTCAAAAGTCGAGTAATATCAAGTGATGATATACTCGTAGATGCAGTAGTTACTAGTTACTCCAAATGGTCCATCATTTAGGTCGACTTTATCAAAAGCATTTGGTACCTTTTTTGTACATTAATTAAAACTAATAAAGCATATGCATGTGAAACCTCCATTATTATATGAAGCTTCTCCCCTATGGATAGTTGCAGTAATGTGAAGAAAAAGACTTGATCTCATTTATTTGAAGCTTTCCCTTCTTGTTATTACAAACCTTCATTTTTGGTAACACTTTTTTTATGGACATGAGTAGCCATTTATTTGAAGCTCTTTTGACTTGGAAAAGAATATTTATACTAGTAAAGAACGAGCTGGTGGAAAAGAGCTGGAGATCATGAAAAGCATTTTCACACAAGGAGGCTGGCGACCGGGAAGCTTTGCTTCTAGAATGCTTATATGTAGAATTTTTGTATAAGTAGTATTTATGTTATGAAAGGTGCGTGACACAAGTGTAAAATTAAGGGGTCGTTTGATACGAACACAAGTAATGCAGGGATTAGTAATATATGGATTAGTAATGCAGGGATTGTAGTGCTGGGATTATTTTTTATCAAGTGTTTGGTTCATTGTATTAAAAATTATCTATGCAATGTAATCTCTTGGTTTCTTTGGTATTAGCTAAGCCCTCCTATGAGGTATAAGTAATCCATGTATTAGGTATGCATAAATTGAATTGAGCAACCAAACATTGTATTGGACGGCTTAAATTTTTATACAGGGATTATTTTACTTAGTACAACCTACCAAACGACCCCTAAATGTATACATAGATGGAGAAGAGTACCAATTTCATTGTTGTGATCCTACCTCTTTTAGGAAGAAAATAAAATCAAAATTTAAAAAAAAATGCAAGAAAATTAAAACAGTTCTTCAAGAACCAAACTCAAACATAGTAACTAGAATTTCATCTTGAGACCAAAAAGTGATATATGAAAACATAAAGAGAAAATTGTTAAGAAAGTGAACATTGGGTTAACACTATCTCAAAAGCTAACTCATAAGATGAAGATAGTTTTTCAGAGTCATTGGAGTCAGAAAAGAAATATTTCAATATTAATTAATACCTACTAACAAATATCAGATAAATATAATATTGAAATATACAAATATGAGAAATATTTCTAATACCCCTGCACGCTAAAGAGACAACAACTTATTCCGTCAACGAATGGAACAACGTAAATAAACAATGAATACAAAATTATATATAAAGTATATTTTTTCCGCCAAAGTATACTTTTTTATATATATATAAAGTATACTTATATATTTCGGCTATATCTTGAGAGCGACTATACAATATTATTTTTTCAATAGGTGGGAGTAGTGGGACCAAAAGTCACATTGACCGCACCTAGCAGAATGGGTTGGGCCTGGAAGAGACAGTGCCAAGTGGATTGTAGGCCCAAAACCCAACCAACCCATAGGCCCAACACAAGGATGGATTGAGGAAAAGCCTAACCACATAGTCTTTGTGGGTCAGGGCCCATAATGATGTGACGTGATTATCTACTTTCATACGTGGGACAGTAGTACACTGCTGAAAATCAACTTTGGACCCTTATTATGAAAGGCCGTAGTAAAAATAATAATCGAAAAAATATATAAATTTATATATTTTTTTTATATGTTTACATTCTGTAAGGCCTAGTATTTAGGTCAAAGTGGCCAGTGGCTATATTTGTAATAGGGCCACTAATGCGCTAGAAGGCCCAGTATGATCTTTGTGGCTTTGCTTTCCATCCGTGTTAACGATATAAATGAACTCAAAAAATTCACATTTAAAAAAAATCCTCATAAATTCAAAACGATAAATCCTAAATGACTATGAATTATGATTAAACAATGTGGCGGAAATGTGATTTTTCTTTTTGTTTAAGCATTAAAAATTTATTAATTTGACTAAATCAAATTCGCACAGAGTTGATTATGGGGTGATCGCTGTGTCTACTGTGATGAAAGTCAGAATAAGACAGCACTCATCTTGCGGTGGACTTACGACTTAAATATTTTCAACAGTTATTCGCTCCACACTTGGCTACCCAGCATTTATTGTAGGCATGATAATGGTACGTCCTTCACTCCCTACTAGAGGATTATTCATTATCATGCTTTAAACTCGAGACGTTTAGATAAAAATGAAGGTGTTTACTCTTGGCTTCGGATAACAATTAAATTTGTACGTGTTTTAAGGACACTCGATTTGGTTTGATACAAATAATGAAGAATAAAACAGAGATTAAAGTCGGTAAATAAATTGAGAAAAAATGCAAACTACAAGCCTTGAATAGTCTTGGCCTTGATTGATTTCTTCGAGATGAACAAATATGAATCAAACGAATAAAGAGATAATAAAGCAGACTTCTTTTCTATATTTTGATAATTGAGTCGTGAGATGCCTTTTACAATTGCATTGCCGTTTTATATTGGGGG
>MCJB01048356.1:2231-18589 GCA_002018475.1 Nicotiana obtusifolia | reverse complement strand
GGGGGGGGGGGGGGGGGGGTTGGGGTTTGATGCTCAATTCTTGATCATTTGGGATTTTAGACTTTAAAGTTTTCTCCTTTTTGTTGTTGATAGGGATTTCTTGTGGGATTGGTGATGTGAATTGTCGAAATGGGCTGGTTTTTTAAGTGATATTTCCTGTTTGATTGACAGTATAAAAGTTATCTTGCTTTTGAAGTCTGCTTCTGATTTGTTTCTATGTTCTTTTCAAAGGAGTAGATTGAGGGTTGAACTTGAAGAAAGATGGGAACTTACAGTGAGACTGAAGAAGATAGTTTCTTTGATATACGTGATGAGATTAGTTCTCTCTCTGATTTGGGTTCGGATAGTTCTGATGCTTGTACTCGTAATGAGATTGTTGACTGTGCTTTGGGATATGAATTTTGGACTCAGGATCCTGAAAGTGTTGATGAACGCCGCAATAGATTCTTGAAATGGATGGGTTTGAACTCGAACAGTGACAGACGTGATGGACTTGAAATGAATGGTGTATATTCTGATGAAAGCAAGAAGAATGCCGATAGAATTAGGGATGGCAATGACACCGTGCTCGCAAACTCAGATTCTGAAGGCAACTTTTTCTCCGGTCGATCTTCCCAGTCAAATGAAGCTCTGGAACTGGAGGAGGATGCTGTAGAGGATCCAATGTGTTGGAAAATTAGGAATCTGGACAACGGATCAGAGTTTGTTGTGGATGAGTTGGGACAGGATGGGATGCTTAGCCGATTACGTGAAGTTGGTACAAACAGGTTATTCACTATTGGAGAGTTTCAGAGAAATCTTGGCTCATCGGCTTTGATTCAGCAGTTGCTGCACAAAGATATTAAGGGATTCAATATGGTTGATACAAAGTCGAAAGTGAGAAGTTTGCTTCAAAAACTCACGATTTCCACCCGACATAAAGAGAGGACAAAGGGAATCCAATCGACTACCCGGGACTTTAATTTAAAGTCAGGGGTTGGTAGTCAAAGAGTTCGGGTCCACACCAGTAAGAAGGAGTCAAAAGAACTGTCCTCGCTTTACACGGGCCAAGAGTTCCTTGCACATGAAGGCTCTATCATAACAATGAAGTTCAGTCCTTGTGGCCAATACTTGGCAAGTGCGGGCAAAGATGGCACGGTGCGCATTTGGAGAGTGACTGAAGATGATATTCCTAAAGATTTTAATGTTCAAGATATTGACCCCTCTTGTTTATACTTCTCACTGAATCAATTGTCCAAATTAGTTTCGCTCAATGACTATAAAGAGAAGATCAGCGGGATGAAAATGATGAGAAAATCATCGGAATCTGCTTGTGTTGTCCTCCCACCAAAGTTATTCCGGATAATGGAGAAACCGCTGCACGAGTTCCATGGGCATACGGGTGAAGTCTTGGCCCTTTCATGGTCCAAAAATGGGGTCAGTATAATATCTCGCTGGTTTAAGCTTGAAATATATTTTAAATAAGCTGTAATTCATGTGCGACATCGTTTGCTGCAGTATCTGCTGTCATCTTCTGTGGATAAAACAGCTCGTCTCTGGCAAGTAGGATATGATAAATGCGTTGGTGTGTACTCGCATAATAATTATGGTGAGCCGATTTTTACACTTCTACTCTTCTTGCCAAAGTATTTTTCTGAATTTTCTGGATGATCACCTCATACATGTGTTAATTTCATATTTCTGATGCAGTCACTTGTGTAGAATTCAATCCCATGGATGATAATTTTTTCATTAGTGGCTCGATAGATGGGAAAATACGACTCTGGGACGTGCACGGTTGTCGAGTAATTGATTGGACTGATTTAAAAGAAATAGTGACTGCTGTTTGTTATTGTCCTGATGGAAAGGTTTGATTGCCTTGTTATTTTACCTTTATAAAGATGGTACTTGATGTCAAATGCAACTTATTTAAGTTTATCGCTTGTGACTGCTGCAGGGGGGTGTTGTGGGATACATGGATGGCAATTGCCGTTTTTATGATGTAGTAGGTAGGAAGCTTGTCTGTTTTCATACTTTTTTTCTGGTCCTTTTCATTTTTGTAACTGTCGTTCAGATATATGTTTTCAATATTAGCTCCAAGAATAGAACAACAATAGCTTAAAGAGGTTGGGGCATAGCTAACCCTTCAGTTGCAGGTTCGGCCGAACTCAATAGCTTTAGTCTAAACCCTGTATTTTTCTTAAGAAAAACGTTAAATATATACAAATTATTAATTTAGAACCCAATAGCTTAAAAAGATTAGAATTCGGAACCCATAAGCTTCAAATCCTAGCGGCTCCGCCTCTCAGTAATATTCTGCTATGATATATAGATAACACGAAGTTACTTGGAAGAGGCTAATGCAGATTGGTATTGTGGTTTTCTGTTAGTCTTTTGGTTGGGGGTAAGGTTGGGAGTGGGGGTTGAGAATGTTTGTTAATCATAAGACTTGAAGTCATCTCGGACTTGTCTTTCATGGTTTAGACATATGTGTTCTCTCTCTCATTACTTGGTAGTAGAAGATTTGGCACGGATTCCAACTGTCCAAACTACAGGTTATGAGATGAGAAGTATTATCTTCCTTTATTGCAAGTGGTATACAACCTTGTGCATTAAAAATAAAGAAATGACATGTGGAAATGCTGGACGCAGTTTTCTTTTTACGCTACAGCTGTGTCAGTTGTAAGCAGTTGATACTTTTTAAGTTAATGGACTCTCATTTCTTTGGGTTAGGTAATCGTTTGCAGATGGGCTCGCAGGTATGCCTGCAAGGAAAGAAGAAGCTTACTAACAAGAGAGTAACCGGATTTCAGGTAACTATTTGTTTCCTTACCTTATTTTTCACAAGAATGGTCTCATGTACTGATTTTATGCGCTTGAGAACTAACGTAAACTTTCATCATACAGTACTGCCCAAATGACTCGAGCAAAGTCATGGTTACTTCTGCTGATTCACAAGTTAGAATACTTTCTGGATCCAACATCATATGTAAATTCAAAGGTGTGTTGGTTAACTCCAAGCATTAGGTGTTTGGAGTTATTCCCATTCTAATTTAATACTCGGTAGATTTTCTCAAAGTGTTGTCTGCTGCATGTCCAGGAACTCAAAATTTGGGTAGTCAATGTCCTGCATCATTCACTTCCGATGGGAAACACATTCTTGCGGTTACTGAGGATTCAAATGTTTATATCTGGAACTATAGTAATGAGGACGGGACAACTAGCCAAGCAAAGAAAGTCCGGTCATCTGAGAGTTTCCTTTCCCAAAATGCATCGGTTACAATACCATGGTGTGGCTTTAAAACCAATCCCGGGACACTACCACCAGGAAGTGTTTTAGCAAATGGTGATGTCAACGAGAACTCGCAGCCAAAGACTTCATCTTTACAAGATTGCTTCTCCTTGGGACGTGCGTCTTTCTTAGATTCTATGTTGAAGGGCTCTCCAACGTGGCCGGAGGAGAAATTGCCGGACTCAAGTCCAGCAAATGCATCCCCTTCTATATCTAAATCTGAATACAAGATCTTGAAGAGCGCTTGGCAAAGTGCATTGAGTTCGAGCCATTTGTGGGGTCTTGTGGTTGTCACAGCCGGATGGGACGGATGCATTAGAACATTCCTCAACTATGGGTTGCCGCTTCGTTTATGAGATTCTTGCCACCAGGGCTTCAGTATAGTGGATAGGCGCACATTACGAGTTTCAACCATGTTGCTGACAAAAGCCTGGTACTATCCACCAAGTTACGAATCATGCGCAGCCGGCCCCCGGGCCACCAAAAAATATATTGTATCAAATAGGTTACTAAATTAGATTGTGCAAGGGTATTACTAGTAGATATATGTAAAATCTAGCCAAATGTATCATAGGAGCTGGATTTTACAAAGTTGTCATTATTCACACATGAAAGTTCATAGTATAAAGTACAAACATTATTTCATTTGTGCAGTTGATATATTTTTATGTCAGAGGTCAATAATGTGATCAAGAATCATGAATAAGTTCCCCTCTTTGATGAGAAATTTATGTCAGAATCCCTTAATGGAACGCCTATTCGCTTACCGTACTAACAAAATTAATGCAAGACAATTTAGCACAAGTTATATAATGTTTGATTGGTGGTAAAAGAAAATTGCAAATATCCGCATAAGTTATACGGGAATATATATTATTTTATACGAGATAACATATCGAAAAATTTATTTTCGTGGAAAGGATGATTCATTCAGATCAACACGAGAGTCCAACTACATTGCCAAAATTCATGTTATATATTTGAAAGAGATTGATCTCCTTATTTCTCTTATGGTACACCCCTCTTCTGTCAAGCCGCTTTTCTCCTCGATTTATAGAAACAAAATGTAAGACTGGTGCCAACAACTCATCAGACTCACTAAGTTGGGATCTACTCTCTCTCTATCTAACCACGGGATGGAATGGCAGAAGCCTTAGGTGTCCCCTCCAGTCAAGAAATATTCCTTTGATTAATTAACATCTCTTTAATATTGACTTTCTCTTTTCTTTAATTCATCCGATAGAAGGTCAAATTTCAATTATTGTAAAAGTTAGAGTTATTGAATATGAAATATATTCCATATATTCCAATACGGAAAATATATCTATTCCATAAGAATAGATATAAATGACTATTACATGAATAAGACTAACTAAAGACAGACAGATTTAAACTTATAAATAGGGATGTACAAAGAAAATTGATAAATTACACCAAACCGATAATTCAAGTTAAATCAGAAAAAAAAAAATCCGATGTAGTTTGGTTTGATTTGGTTTGGTATTGGAAAATAAAACCCGACAATAATTGGTTTAGTTTGGTTTTAACTAAAAAAATCAAACCGAAACCAAACCAATCAGATAGTACATTTATATAATTTTTTAACATATTTTATACATATAAATATTTATTGTAATGTAATGTATAAATATTTCTTAAACTTTTTTACAGTTTTATCTTTTAACGTATTATTTCAAGTTTAGACTTAACATTCTTAAATGGTAAAAATTGTAAAGTCCATAATGTAGTAACTCAAACAAAATTCAAATCTATACTAATGCTAACAAAAGAAATTCAATTCAATACTAGGAATGACGATAGCATTGAATAATTATTTTAGTTTTACATTGGTTTATAATGAAAATGCATAACTTAGTTTATCTTTTTCTTTAGTGCTTAGTTATGTAATTAATATTAATACTTATTAGTTATACTTATTTTAGCATGACCTATATAGTATTATTTTATGTAATTTTATTATTTTATCTTTGTTATTGAATATTTTAGTATAGTGCCATGACTTATCTCATATTATTGTGTTAGTTTTTTGAAAAATATATTATTTAGTTATATTTTACTAGGACTTAAGAAATATTTAGAGCACAAGTTACATATTTTATGCTATAAAGACTTTACCGGGGAAAAAATTCGAAAATCCAAAAAAACCCAAAAAATCCGAGATTGAAAAACCCGACTTTGTTGGTTTGGTTTGATTTATAAATTTAAAAATCTGACACTATTGGTTTTGTTTGATAATTGAAAAATCCGAACCAACCCGACCTATGTATATCCATACTTATAAAATATATCAAGTGTGATTATAAAAAACTATAGAAATTCATATGTATCTTCTATATGGTTGCAATTTCATTTACGAGCTTTCGATTCTAACGTTCTCTCTAGTATTACATGCAGTATTAAATTCACACGTATCAGTTACATTTGGGCACTGCATATTGATGATTCTGCACAATAAATATTGTTAGTGGTTTAAAAAATATGCGGATTAATTTGATACTGAATGATATATTAGATAGCAATTAAAATAAATAATGACAAACTAACTGCAAACCACGCAAATTGGATAATTTCAGCCTAGGAAAATTGGCCACCCTCGAGCTGAAAATATTTTTATTGACAACAAGACACCAAAGAATAAGAACTAAAAGAATAACAGTAATGTATTGCTTATGAGTGTATGTTACAATATCCTTTATGAATTTTGAGGCACCCTTTATATATTAGAGGAACCTACTTTTAAGGTATTATTCGATTATTCTATAAAAGGTAAAAAGGTCCTTGATTTTGTTGACCGTTGGTTCCCTTTTTAGGTATGTTCCGTGATTTTCGCGGTAATGTCCGGTTAGTCGGGGGAATCTCGAAGCCTTGTCGGATAAGCTGGCAATATGTTCTTTGAGACCGTTATAACCGGGACCGGTTATGGTTCCGGTAAATTCGAAGGCAAGTCTGGCGGTTTCGATGACTAATTCGGTAAGGCCGGAACCGATCTCCGAAATTTTATCACCATCTCTCGATTCCAAACTGTCATGCTGAATGCTCGGTCAAATTCCAAGTTTGATTTTACCCGCATACACAGAGGAAGGGAAGCATTCGCTAATAATTGAAAGATATTTTATTCACAAGATATTAAACTCGAGACCTATAATTAAGTGATAAAGTGATAGCCGAGCATTTTATCATTAAGTAAATAATGTGAAAAGTGAAATGCCATACCCTTCCCCTGCCCCCTCATGTTTTGTATATTCTTTGATTTCTTCATTTTCCTTTATTATTTTAATATATCTTTTCTGGCACAAGATTTCAGAATCTCACAAATCAAATGTTCCCTTTGTTGAAAATGATTAACCCACATGATCTCTTCTTTATTCTTTTCTTTACCTTCAACAGTTTAGGATTTCCATTTTCACTTGTCTCTTTTGCAGGAGCTATAAAAGATATAGGTTCACGTGCATGAGATCGATCTCTACGTACATCTCTTATAATTATAAGAGATATCTAATTTTTTAGTTGGGGCTTTAATATGAATATTAAATATGAATGAATAATTTAAAAATAAAAATAAGAGACACTACGCAATATGCACAATGAATTATTATATGATAAAATGGACCTTGGGCCTAACTCAATCCCAAACTTATAAGGATTATTCAAGACCATATAAGGAGATCAAAGACCTCAAATCCCACCGATGTGGGACAACTCAATACACCCCCTCACGCCCAAGCCTGCACTCTGGAGCGTGGACAACATAAATGGGACAACTCAATACACCCCCTCACGCCCAAGCCTGCACTCTGGAGCGTGGACAACATAAATGGGACAACTCAATACACCCCCTCCCAACATCGGTAACAATAATTGAAATGGGCCTGGCTCTAATACCATGATAAAATGGACCTTGGGCCTAACTCAATCCCAAAAGCTAGCTTATAAGATGAGGATTACCCAAGACCATATAAGGAGACCAAAGACCTCAAATCCCACCGATGTGGGACAACTCAATATTATAGACCCTGCTATCCTATTTTGAAGAGTTAAATTTGTTTCAAAATATTTGACGTTTTAAAAAGCATGAAGTCTTCTACGTAGTACTTCTTTTTCCAAATTAATCTACATTAACTATTCGAATTAATTGAATATTAATTCGATGACACGTTAAGAAAAGATAAAGAGTAATTTTTTTTTAAAAAAAAAATACTCTTATTGATTAAAGCTATGGAATATCTTTTTCATTTTCCTTGTTTAAAGATTTGAAAGGGTATCTTGGAGCAATCATAAAGTTATTTTTGTGGCCTATAGTTTACGGGTTCGTACTGCAGAAACAATCATTAATATTTGCATTAGAATAGCATATATACATCACATCCTTGAAGTGCGACCATTCTTCAGACCTTACAACATGTACTTTATGCACCAGACGGCCTCTTTCTTTTTTCAAAGATTTCTCACCAAATTAAAATCAGACTGCAATCCTTATCATTACACTAAATTAATGTGGCCTCGGGAAATTCCAAAGAAAAAGATGTCAAAAATGATTCTAGCATTTTATTTTCCTTGTTCAAAGATTCCTTGAGACTGGATCCAACCATCAAATTTCCATTTTTTCTTAGAGATCAGTTATATACACATTCAGAACAAGGAATTTTTATATTATTAGGTTATCTTTACTTACTCTCATTTCCAAGATCCCAATTTTGCGGGAAGCAGTGTATAATAAAATCGTGAAATATCACTACTCTTTATGAGAAGAGATTACATGCACCTTCATAATAAATCCTAAGAACTAAATCAATTTAGTATATAATATATATTTGAATATAAAGAGAGGTCACTGTTTACAAAAGGGGTTGTTAAAAATTAAAATGCAATTTTATTATATATATATATATATATATATATATATAAATTGTAAGGCGTTGAAAGAAACCCTTAAGAAAGATATCCCTCGCTGCAAAATATATTTTCGCTAGATGGCAAGCTCCTATCGATTGAGGGGTGCTTCTTATCGTATCTGTGATGCGCCCTATCGCCCTAAATCTAAGCGATGGAAGCCCCTAGAATAGTAAAATATATTTTTAATTCATTTCATATATAACTAGCACTAGTCAATATCTAATATCACATACTTTTTTATCATGTTCGATTTGCAGAATGGGGAACTGAGGTGCAAAAGCATGGGAAGCGAACTTTTATATATATATATATATATATATATATATATATATATATATATATATATATATATAGAGTCCTTGCCTAGTTGATGCAAGTGGTGAAGAGGCACATTAATTTATATTAATTCTTATATTGGATTCAATCTCTGCCCGATGATTTGCCTCTATAAAACAAAAGGAATAAATGAATGTATGAATAAGACATAATCATATGGAGGGGTCCCAATCAATGATACTCAAAATAATGATATAATATTAAGAAATTTTACGCTAGTTCATCTAAAAGATACCTAAATGTTACTCAACTTCTAACAAGCATGATTCATAATGTTTTTAAAATGTAAAAAAATTATCTGCTGTATAACATATAATGATAACATAATATATAATGTAAAAATTCTTCGCACTATCATCATTAGTGTATACAAGCAGAAGCGGTCTTATGTTACAGAGAGCTCACCAGCACCCGAAAAATTCAGCAAAAATTTAATGTATATATGTATATGTCTTGAGAAAATTATAATATATTACTAGTGCGGTATTCTATATAAAAAACAGATCTTGGTTGGATGATAAAATGCACTCGTAACCTTCAAATCTTGGGTCTGCTTCTGTTAATACAAGTTAAACTCAATAAACACAATCAAAGGATGTGGTGCAGCGGATGAGGTTGCTCTTCCCTTAACCAGATGTCTCGGGTTCAAGCGCTAGGTATAAATCCTTGGTAGGAAACGATTCTCCTCGAATAGGACAGCGAATCCGAATATAGTCAGGCTTCAATGTTGGAAACGGCCGGATTGAAAACCAAAAAAAAAGAAAGAAAGATAAACTCAATAAACAAACATGCACCAAATGAAATATAATGAAATACACTAGGTTGTTAGGATCGATTCACTCAAACACTCTGAACTGATGAAGAAGATGAAGAAATCTTGAAGAGAGAAAAGTTAAGGTAGAGAGAGAGAAAACGTGAGAGACTTATTTCGTGATAACACTCCGTTAGGGTAAACTTTCATGGCCACGAGATTTATATATATTAATAATTAAGGGTATTTACAATAAAAGGAGAATAAACAGTACAGCCTAAAAAATTAGGTCGGGGTTCCCCCACACCCCCCGGCAACCTCAGCGTGGAGATTGATCCACGTGAACATTAATATATAACAGTACATCACATATTAGTCAGGCTCCACACCTAACATAGATCCGAATATTTCCAACTAATATAGTATAGTAAAGAACAGCTACATCATATTGTCCATTGTTCTCTTTTTGTCCCCTCAGTATTTAATGTTCCTGTAATAGATCTCGTGGCTTCTAAAAGGGCACGACTTTCTCCAAAGCTTTGCATTGTCTTCTTCTCTTCGTAGTCATAAACTTAAGAGTATATTCATATGTGACAACCAACTCTTCCCTTTTAGTAGTATGCGGAACAAACAAGACCGCTAATACTCTTTGCATTTTTATATTTAAGAAAAAAAATGAGTAAATGCGTTAGATGTCTATCGCTTTTTCAAATTACTGGTACCGACTTAGAGTGAGAACCCGTCTTAATCTTCCTTTTTTCTCACATTATATATTCAAAAGTACTACTCTTATTTGTCCAACTACAAAGAGAAATGGGGAGAGCGCCGTGTTGTGCTAAAGAGGGGTTGCGTAAAGGTCCTTGGTCTACAAAAGAAGATTTGTTGCTTAGTAATTATATTAAGGAAAATGGGGAAGGCCAATGGAGAAACTTGCCCAAGAAAGCTGGTATGCATTTCTATTTTTCATTCAATGTTAGAGATATACCTAAAGTTGATTGTACTATAATTAGATATTGTAAAGGTCTTCAACAAATCCTCAAATATAGCTAGCTTGATTATTTTTTGGTCAAATAGTTGAAAATATGCTTTACTGAATGTGCATAGAACCTACAATCTTGTTGTTCTAAAGACTCGGGATATAATGATACTGTCCGTTTTTTGTCAAGCTCGCATATTTTTTTAAAGATCGGTTTCATAATGTATTACTATGATGCGTATGTTTATAACGGAAGCTATTTTCCAAGAAAATATTTTCCATGAGAAAGTCATGTTTTAGTGTTTGATTTTTCCATCAAAATAGGGAAATTGTCCTCCCTCACTTATGGTAGAAGTCAATTTCCGTAAAACAAGTATAACTTTTAACTTCATATTACTTGCTAGCTAATAATTGAAAATTATTATTAATTTTTACCACTCGAAAATTTCATCAAAACACTCCTATTTGCTATTATTATTATTATTATTATTATTATTATTATTATTATTATTATTATTATTATTATTATTATTATTATAAAATTCTTTTCTGAGTAGTATTTTCTATTCCTCAACCAAACACCAATTTTTTGTTAGGAATATGACTTCCGTCGTACCCAATATTACCATGTATGTTGCTTTTTTTTTCCTTACTAATTTCTAATGTGGTACTTTATTTGCACACTTAACAAATCTTTGTCCAATACCATATTGAATTGCGTGAATTACTTGCCTAAAAGCTTAAACTATTAGGATGAGATGCTTGTATTAATTTGTTTTCTGACTATCTTATTCAAATTCAGGGCTACTTAGATGTGGAAAAAGTTGTAGGCTAAGATGGATGAACTATTTGAGGCCAGGAATCAAGAGAGGAAATTTTAGCCAAGATGAAGAAGATCTTATAATAAGACTTCATTCCCTTTTGGGCAATCGTTGGTCACTCATAGCTGGAAGATTACCAGGTCGAACTGACAATGAAATCAAGAATTATTGGAATACACATCTCATCAAGAAGCTCAAAAGTGCTGGAATTGAGCCTAAAGTTAACAAAATTTTCTCCAAATATTGTCCCAAAAAAGAGCCCAAAAAACAAACCAAAGCAGAAAAACCAAGAAAGAAACAGGAAAAGAAGAAAAACAAGAAGAAAAAAGACCAACATTTAGTACAAAATACTAGTGACTCTCCTCAAGTTGTCTTTGTCCCAAAACCAATAAGAATTTCCTCTTGTTGGAATCATAGTGTTGAAGATGTTGCATTATTAAGCACTTCATCCTCAAACAGTTCTGAAGAAGCTGATAAAAGGGCAGAACGCTATACTAAGCTACCGTTATGCGCGGGATCTGCAGATGAATCGGACCATATTGGGTCATATGTACGCAGCCTTACCGATGAGGGTAAAATAAGTAATCATAGTGTTGAAGATGTTGCATTATTAAGCACTTCATCCTCAAACAGTTCTGAAGAAGCTGATAAAAGGGCAGGCCGTTGCACTAAGCTACCATTATGCGCGGGGTCTGCAGACGAGTCGGACCATATTGGGTCATATGTACGCAGCCTTACCAATGAGGGTAAAATAGCAGAGGTTTCATTCATTCCTTGTGCTACAAATTCATTTGATGAAGTTCCATTGGATGAGAACATGCTGGAGAAGGTGTATGAAGAGTATTTTCAGCTTCTTTCTGAAAGATGTTATCTTCAGGATAATCAATTAGATGATGATCTTTTGGCTGGAAATGTCTTTGATCATTCAATGTTAATGTAGTTTTTTTAATCAAATGTTAATGTAGTTTAGCCAGTGAAAGTATTAGTGTGCAAGTCTTTTGCCTCTATTTTTTTGTTTTGTGTAGAAAAGTACTCCATTTTTCCTTACCTCATGTAACACTATCATTATTCTAGGAGTGAAACAATTTTTCTTTTGACAATGATGGTATTAAGACGATAAGTTTTAAAAGTTTTATATTCATGTAAATATTATGGTGTATTTAAGACTTAATACATATACAGACATTTAAAGTTGTCACGGTTTTTTATCTAGACATCTTAACTAGGTGTTGTTCTGATTGAACATCTACCAATCAAACACATTTTGCACTGGCTTGAAAATACCTTAAGCGCATGTCTGCAAACTCTCCTCACAAGAAATAATTGAAAAATAAAATAAAAAATAGTCAGATTTAAAACTGGTAATTGAAAAATAGCAACGGTTTCAAAAGTAATCGAAATTTAGTCACTTTTCATGTAAAGATAAAATTTGAACAAAAACACCCTTTAAAATTCGAAAATATTTCAGCATAATATGCTGGAGTTTAAATTTTTTATATATGAGCTTCCAACATAATGTGCTGGAGTTCCAACATAATATGCGGAAAGTTTATATGCAGGAGCTTCATAATCCCGCATATTTTTCAATGACTTTGCAAACGCTGGCTATTCTTTTACGATATTGTAAACGCTGGTTATTTTTTAATTATCAATCCGAAAACTGACTAGTCCCGCTATTTAATCACATGCATTGTCTTCCAAATTAAATAAAGTAATATTGTACAATAACTTCATTTGAGGTTCAGTCGACGAAAATTAAGTGCAACCTAGTTCTAGGATAGTGCATAGAATATAATTTTTAGCCATTTCCCTTTCAAGAAATTTCCAGATCATTTATAGGTTTGAGACCACTAAAAATTTGTACTTTTCTTTATTTTAATGGAAATGGTGAATTCAAGTTGTTGGGCTTCCTCTAGACGTAGGGTATACACCTTATTAATAAATTTTGACACTTTAGGGAACATTGTCAAGTTGTCGGAGCTCATTTAAAGGAACTAGTCTTAGGGCAGACGTTTTGCGCGTGTATTTATATTATTAATATATAATTTAAAAAAATTAATATAAATATTATTAACTTATAGTTTGACTTATTAAATTAAAATTAAAGAAAAATGCAAGTTCTTGAAAATGATGACTGATGATCCTATTTTATTAATATAAAGGAAGAAATCTTGCCAATAGAAATTCTCGTATACCTTATTGTGATTTCTAAGAATTTCTGTGGAGTACCTTACGAAAATTATTGTATTTCTATAGCCTAATATTGAAAACAAATAAATAACATAAAATACTTTTATTAACGAAGATAACTCAAATAATTTGAAAAATTATATTTTTTGGTCTTTAAAAATGATGAGGTTGGTTTTATAGCTCATAGAAAAAAAATTAATAAGTGACAATATAAAATCTAAAAATAACTAATATTGAGTTACTATTTTACAACTATTAACTTAATATATAGAAACTGTAATAGTTGCCATTTTTGGAATAATGCAAATAATAATAATAATAATAATAATAATAATAATAATAATAATAATAATAATAATTATAATAATAATAATAATAATAATTTATGATAACTTATTTAGAATATATTTTGTCTTTCACTATTTCATCCTTATTATTTTAAGTTTGTATATTTACTAATTTGATTCTAAATTCTAATTATAACTAATTTTGTTCATTTTTTTCACCGCTAATACTCTTTTTATGGAGATAAATTTATGTATCCTAAGATTTTATTAATTTGAAAACTAATTTAATTATATGATGAATTAAAAAATAATTAAATTGAATTCTTTCCATAATTAGATTCAAAGACTTAATTATTTGTTTTTAAAATTGTATTTTATTCATTCAAGTTCTTCATATATTAGCTCATTCATAGTTTTAAATATTTAATTGTAGTTATTAATTTTATCCAATAAAAATTTTGCATTGTTGAAGAGTAGAAAATTTATCTAATAGTGCACTTTAAAATTTTTGAGTTGATAGATCTTTTATATTATTAAATATCTTTTTAGTAATTTTATCTTATTATTGATCAGTGTACTTTTCAAATATTTTACAAAAACAATATCTAGAAAGCTAGAATTTAATTGTAATTAGAATTTCAAAAGTAGGTATAACGTGTATTCTCATTGAATAACATGAGAAATTAGAAAATAAAATATTATCTACAATTACAAAAATTTGCTTAAACGTTTTTGCACTAATTGTAATTAAAGAATATTAATTGTTTGAGCTTTTAATTCTTACTTTGGTAAAAATAAATATAGGTAGAAAAGATATTTGAAAGTACTTTGAATAATTTTTATACTAATATTATGACAGAAAAATGATACTTTTCATTGGCAAACAAGGAATATTTAATATATAAAATTTTAGCCGATTTGGAACTCCTAAATATTAGGAAAATAATGTACAAAATTTAGTTGATTTAAAATTCTTAAATATTAGCAAAATAATTAAATTACTATTTTGACTGATGTGAAATTTAATCTTAAAGGATAAGAAAAGCGAATAACATTTTGTTAAGGATCTTCGTGCTTTTAATATAATATAAATACATGAAATTTTGGGAATTTCCAAAATAGAGGAGTGAGGAAGAATGTGAGATAGAAGAAGAAGAGAGGATGTGAGAATTACAATATGGCTACTAATATAATCCTCGGTCCCAAATAACATAGGATAAAAAAAAGTTTAAATTTTATGCATTAATTGTGTAAAAATATGTACAAATTAGATCATTTATAAAGTAATAAAAAAAATATTTACCCCTCAATATTCTTGTTTCAAACTATTCTGCCATTATTATTGGATTTTCCCCACTGTTCGATAGTTGCATTAACGTCCTACTAATTCGTGTTGCACAAGACCCATTAAAATGAAAAGCGTCCTATATCAGAATTTTTTTTACTTCCAAAGCTCGAAGTTGAGTCCCATAGTTAAGTATAGAGAGATCTTATCCATTAATCCATCATATCTTTGGTGGTATTCTAGGTCATTCATTATGTATCATGTACATTCTCACCTTACAAAATTAATCTAAAGTTAAAAACTTTTTGGGTGTGTTTGGTATGAAGGAACCTATAAAGTATTTTCATGAAAAATGAGTGGTTTGTTTACTTATTTTTTTTGTTTGGTTGGTGAGTGAAAAAAAAATTTCTGAAAAATATTTTTTAGTGTTTGGTTAGAGCGAAGAAAATATTTCTTAGAAAAATAATTTTTTACGCTATTCTCCTCACCCCGCTTCCCCCAAATCCCCATGTTTCCTGTGCTCCCCTCCCCCCGCCCCCAAAAAAATACCCAACGTTTTCAGGACTCCTTTTTCTTGGAGAATTTAATTATTCTTCTAAAAATTTGCACAAACCTAAATGAACTAATGTGATGCTTTGGTTTTTTACGCAAAAACAACATTGAAATTTGTGCTCCATAACTCATAAAGAAAATACTCTTTTTTTGGTTGAAAAAGAAAATACTCTTTCTACAACATGAAAATAAAGTACTTATTTTGTTGAAATGAAAGAAAATATTTTTTCAACATCATGAAAAGAAAATATTCATTTTGTTGAAATAAAAGAAATACTTTTTCGACATCATGAAAAGATTGAAATGAAAGAAAATACTTTTTCTACATCATAAAAAGAAAATACTCATTTTGTTGAAATGAAAGCAAATATTTTTTCTACATCATGAAAAGATTGAAATGAAAGAAAATACTTTTTCTACGTCATGACAAAAATACTCTTTTTGTTGAAATGAAAGAAAATACTTTGTACTGCATCATTTTGTTGAAATGAAATAAAATACTTTTTCTACGTCATGAAAAGCTTGAAACGAAAGAAAATACTTTTTCAACATCATGAAAAGACTGAATGAAAGAAAATATTTTTTCTACATCATCAAAGAAATACCCATTTTGTTGAAATGAAAAAAAATACTTTCTATATCATGAAAAGAAACTCTGTCTGTTGAGATGAAAGAAAATAATTTTACTGCATTATTTTGTTGAAATGAAAAAAATAATACTTTTAACTATATCATTTTGTTGAAATAAAAGAAAATATTTTTTTAAATCATGAAAAGAAAGTATTTTTTGTTTGTTAAAATGATAAAATTTTTTTTTTTTTTTATATCACGAAAAGAAAATACTCATTTGTTGAAATGAAAAAAAGTACGCTATCTATAACATGAAAAGAAAGTATATAATAACATTTCTATTTAAGGTGAGTTGAGGGGTGGGTGTGAGAGTGGGGGTGAGGGTGCGTGGGAGGTGGGGGTAGG
>MCJB01048355.1:27232-47092 GCA_002018475.1 Nicotiana obtusifolia | reverse complement strand
CTAGGTGTTTAAGTCTAAAGTGTATGTTTTGAAAGTTAATTGTAAATGCATGTCTTTTGAGTTGAGTTATCCTAGATGGTTCATGTAACTAGGAGTATAAGAGTTGATGTAGTAGCTATACATATGTGAGTCTAGTCTGTTCTTTTGTAAGATTAAACTATTGTTATTAGTGTGCTTCGTGCTTATCTCCTTCTTCCATTCTCTTTGAGCCTTATAATATTAATTTTAACATTTAATTGTATTATAACAAAGTGGCAGCAAGAGTCCAGTTTAATATCCAGAATGTTTCTTGGAGTGATGAATCAGGTTTTAAGGGGGTGTGTTTGATAAATAAACTAGATTCATCCCAAATACATGGATTTTCTCAGTTCATGTATTAGGAGTTTAATGTAAGAATGCATGTATGATTTGCTTATGTATTTGGGAGAAACGGGAAACATAGAACTAAACTATGAACATGTTAGAAGACTACCAATAAATAACTAAGTACAATTTTTTTTTTCCGAAGTCAAGTTGAGAGAAGAAATAGCACTATTCTTTCCTCCACTTGTCTTCAAGAGAATTAGAAATTTGTCTCTCCACAAATTTCTAGCAAATGCTCTGGGCGGAATATGCTTGTCAGATAAGAAATAGATAATAAGAAAGTTTAGAAATATGTACCAGTTCATAAGGTCCATATTGCATGTCTATTATTAGCGTCTGCAGAGCTGGTGAACCTTTTAGCAGGTTAACTGTTCCCAAAAGATCATCTTCCTTCATATGTATACTTAACATGACACACTTGTGAGTTGAAATCTGAGAAGGAATACGTTTCTTCTCCTTTAGTGCTAGAACCTTGTATCGTCAAAATCACAGAATCCAGAGGGAAAAAGTAGATATTTCAGTACCCACTAGGACAAGCATGCCCGATCTTAATTTCATGAAAACAAATTGTATAATGTGTAGTTATGGGGAAGTTGTAATATAAAAACACACTGCCAAGCCGTTAATTTCTTAAACCTAGTCATATACTAGATCATGATAAAACATGATAAACTTAAGATAAAGATGAAAGGAGGAGAAAAATGTGCTGAATCATACTTACTTTGAAATGATTTTTACTTCCTCCAACATGTCTCCCTCTTTAGGCATTCAATTACTGTGCTGATAAATTTGGTCATTTTTGATATCTGGGGAATTTTTGCCATTGGAGAGCTTAAGGGATTTGTTCTCAATAGATTCTGATCTAAGTTGACCTTGGAATTAGTTTACTTTTTAGTTAGATTTTGCTTACAAATATTATGCGGTTGAAGAATTCAGGTGAGCCAGTGACAGGTCAGTTTCTTTGTGAGCTTGGGGAATTGTACTTACAGTTGCATTTGGAAACTTAGAATAATACTTGTCTCTTGAAGTTATTAGCTTTTAGAAAGTAACCTAATGCTAAAAAATCAGAGGATCCTAGTGGAAGGTTTCTCTAACGTGCTTGTTTGAACATCAAGATTCGACCAATGTGCTTTGCGTATATAGAGTCATGCCTAGAAAGCAAAACTAATCAGAGAAGAGAGAACTAAAGCTAGCAATTGTAACAATTACTTTACTCTGCTCCAAAGGTTAAGAGACCCAATATCTACCTCATAAAGACACACAATCAAAAAAAAAAAAAGAGAGACTCTTAAAGGTAGGCAAAAAGAAAGACAGATAACTTGTTTCGAAAACTAACCTCAATGCACCAAGCACCCAAAGTTAAGTTCTCAACATGTTTAAGGATCCTAGCCAGCTTCATCAGGTTGTCCTGCAGCCCTTTTAAGTTCTTCATTTCACCACTACCAGTGTGCGGACGAATACTGAGGGTGGCATTAACAACGGACTGCACATTCATCAAAATACACTTCCTATAAAGAAATCCTGATAGGCGCAGCGTCTGAACATTGGGTGCTGAAATTGTCATGATGGGACCATGTTCAAACTCAACTGATTCCCATTCACATACAATCAGTGTTGTTAAAGAAGGAGAATCAATATTCAGATCATCATAGCCCCAGCATGAAATCAACTCAAGGAATTCCAGTTTTGGAGCACCCACCATAATATTATGAACATCTTGATCCCCCAACACCGAGTACCGGAGGGTTAATTTTGTCAACAAGTTCCAGGTTATTTGCACATTATATATAAACTTGCAGCTCGACAAACTCAATGTCTTGAATGAAGAATTGCGATACACACACTGAGGTGGGAACCAGTAGCAACAGTGTTGATTAAATTCTAAGAAGAGCTCTTCCACTTTATTCTTTGCAGCATACAGAATCCATCCCTCATAATCTTTAGGATAACTAGCATTTAAAAAGAGACCAATTTTAAGTCTTCTGATCTGAGAAGTGCCACGAGAAAGCAAGGTCCGATTCACAAAGTCCAGATAATTCTGATAGTGATAGAAATCATCATCATTAAAATCAAGATTTGGGACAATTGACCACAGGTGTCGCCAGCGCTTGGAGAGAATGGCTGTTCTGACCACATCTCTCATGTTCGCGAATGAGAGGATGTGAACCAATATCGATTCAGGCAGCCCACTAAGTCGATCCATAGGGGAAAGGAATCAACTTTGAGGATAAGCTCACTAATTTGGCAATAATCCAGAATTCAATTCCTCTTCACTGCATACAATTATCCCAATTGCTTCAGGAATAGGGTCAAAGGGTGACTTTATTCACTGAAGGATGAGATTTTTTCCCAGGATTAATAGGAGAAAGTCATTAATCTTTATCAACACCCCAAAAAGGAAAATGAATGGTGATTACAGCATACTGCTAAGAGATAAATCCCACCATGTTCAGCTAGAATCAAACAAATTTCAAGCTATCAACATTTTTTTTTTTGAAATGGTAAGTAAGCTTTGAACACAATCATAATACACCAAAACTCAATGGTATCAAACTACAGTATAAATTAGCAACATTCAAGAATCTGCAACTCCAAAAAGACAATATGAATGGATCACTATAAGCTAGCTGACCTTTTCCTTAAGGCTTGGAATTCTTGAAAAAGCATATGAAAACCAAATCTAAAGCAGTAGATACTCAGAAACAAGTTTGATGTTGGAATCTTAAAGGCATGCAAGAAAATCACTATGCAATGACCTAAGCCCCTTTACTATGCAAGGTCACTATGCAATGACCTTTTCCTTAAGGCTTGGAATTCTTGAAAAAGCATATGAAAACCAAATCTAAAGCAGTAGATACTCAGAAACAAGTTTGATGTTGGAATCTTAAAGGCATGCAAGAAAATCACTATGCAATGATCTAAGCCCCTTTACATGAACAGAAAATCCAAATAAAAATATAACAAAAAAATCAAAGATCAAAAGAAACACCATATAGCTACTGTAGTGATCAGAAGAATGACAAAACCAGGAAAAGGAAAAGAATCATTTACCTAAAGCAGTCGGTAGAGTGGAGCAACAAGTGGAGAAGAAATAATGTTTTTTGTCATTATTTCTCTCTTTTTTTTCTTTTCCAAGCGTGGAGAATTAGAATAATGGCCAGCATGGAAATAGATTTTCTACCTATTTATATGTATTTTTTATTTTTATAGATTAGTTGGTTGGGTTTGGTATAGTTTGGTTAAATTGTCAAGATTGGTCAATTTATTCAACTCTTTAATGTTCCATCTACCCGAGAAAAAGTGCATTAATACTCAATAAGGAAAATAGTCTTACTATAATTATGATTCTTAAAAATATAAGAATTGTGATTTCTAATTTATGTAATTTTTAATCATGTTAATTTTGTATCAAAATAATTAATAAGTTGCAAGTGTGTCAACATGTATGCTCTAAACCTTTCATCGTTTGGGATGCATAAAATATAAATTAAATATCGCAAATATATTCTATAGCTCAATATCAACATTTATTACTGTTTTTACATGCTTAACAAAAGAGTAAAAAATAATGTATTCGATTAATAGTAATTAGTAGATCATATTATTCAAACTCGTGAGTGGTGACAAATATGTTTTGAATTGTAATGCAATGGAAAACTAGAATAACACAAATATATCTATAGCTTAATATCAACGTTTATTACCCTTTTTATATAATTAATAAAAGAGTAAAAACTAATGTGTTCGATTAATAGTAATTAATTGATCATATTATTCAAACTCGTAGGGGTGATAACATGTTTTGAATTGTAACGCTTGGAAAACTAGATTAACACAAATATATTTATAGTTTAATATCAACGTTTATTACCCTTTTTATATAATAAAAGAGTAAAAAGTAATGTGTTTGATTAATAGTAATTAGTTGATCATATTATTCAAACTTGTAAGGGGTTAATATGTTTTGAATTGTAGCACGGTGGAAAGGTAGATTAACACAAATAAAAGTAATTATTTTTTTATTTTATCAAAAGTAGGAAGATATTTTAATATTTACTTTCCAAGATTACAAATCCAATAGGCCTTATTAAAGTATATATAAAAAAATAATTAAATCAAAATCGTACGTTGACGAAAAAGTGGCTGAAAGAGAGAGAGAGAGAGAGAGAGAGTTTAGAAGAAAAGCTGGTTTGACAGAACATCGACACTATACAAAAAAATATAAAAAGAAAAAAGAAGGCGACTTTATCACCCAGAATTTCAAGATTTTCTTAAAGAGAGGCTAAGAGGGGAAGAAATTTTCTTTTTGTATTTAATATTTAGGGAATTTTATTTTGGTTTCTTTTTATAGGAGAAAATCAGAAAGTAGTGATTTTTGTTGTTTGTAGGATGATGGTGTCGATGAGATACATAGTAGTATTGTGTTATGTATTTTCAGCTGTTGGATACGTATTTTCATCGTATAATACGAATTCGTTTTTGTACGATCTGAGGTCTCAATGCCCTCTTAGGATCTCCTTTCCACCTCCTTTGCTTGTTGAGGTAAATTAATTTCTTTATCTCTCTTTTTTCTGGGGATTTTTTTGTTTTTTGGTTTCAGTATATATCTGGTATTTTTATATTGGGTTTTTGTTGATTAATTGAAATTGGTTGAATTTTTCAAAAAATTTGCTGTTTGGTTTTGCTAAAGATTTCATTTTTTTTGAAGTGGTTTGCTTATTTTGGTGATTATTAGGGGTTTGACGTTGTTATAGGATTTGTGAGCTTCTCTTGATTAATTGGGTTTATTTATCAATAGCTAATCATGGTTTGATTGTGACTTGTGATTAAGTGATTTTTCATTGAGCTGCTTCTGTTTTTGATGATTTTCATTATTTTTGCTTTAAAAGATTGGATTTTTAAAGTTAATTTGGGGTTTGAGATTATCTTATGATTCAGTAGATAAGGTATTGGAGAAAATACTGCAGCTTATATCTGCAGATTTTCAAGTCATGGTAATGTGGAGATACTTGTATTCAGATGTGCTGTCACTTTTTTGTTCGAGGGCAGTTTTATAACTCCCTGTTGCATCGTAGCTCATTTAAAGTACTTTCAATAGCTAATCATGGTTTAGTTTTGCTTACTCGTGGAGTTGCAGCCGATTGTTTAGGAGCATCTTTTGAAAATATGAATTTGGTAATGTATAATTGCTGTAGACGCTGAAAAGATTAAGTAAGTCACCGGTGATGTGGAAATTCTATCATTAAGTATTGAACATTCCTGTTTCAGGGTCCTCTTTGTAACTCTTTGTTGCAGCATAGCTGATCATTTGAGCATAGTTTAGATGGAAAAACTAAAGATTTTCTTTGAATTAAGAAATTACGAAAGAACGAATGTTTTTTATTGATGATTGGAGAAACAGATCAAAGTAATCTGGAGTATTAAGTTGTATTGGTAGTCCCCCCCAACTTGTTTTGACTTAGGTGTAGTTGTTATTGTTGTTGTTGATAGCTTCCCATCATTGCAGAGGCGCCCATGAGTAGGATACTGTTTGATGGAATGAGATTTACTTTGTTTTTGAAGATTTGTTTGGAAATTGTATTCCATGTCTCGAGAGTAGACAGTGAAGTGTAAATAGTGCGTTTAGAAATATTGGTTTTTGGATATTTTATCATGAATATATGTATTAGATAAAAAAGACGTGTAAGTGGTATCAGCAGCCTCCCCTCCTCCCCTGGAGAAGCCTGTGAGTTGGAAAGCTCAATGTCATGTGATTAATTTTGTTTTGAAGCTTTGCCAAGCGTTGCAAAGTGTATTCTATTGTTTCGAGAGTGGACAATCTAGTGTGCATAGAGACGGAAACTTGGGTTCGAAGAGTGTTAGGTGAACTGGGACAATTTTAGGCTCAGACTGTGACTCATGTAATATCCTTTAGGATGAGTGCTCATATGGACATCCGCTACTAATGATTATTTTCTTTTATCAGCAAACATCCGCTGATAATGATTTAACTGATTGTGAAACATCAATCATGGCATTTTACCTTGGCTACAATCAGAATGTGGCGTTATTTCCACTCTAGGTGAACATTATAATGTTTTTGAACAGTATTAGGGAAGGGGGAATCCACAAGAATAAGTTTCTATTTAACCTCCTCTGGCTCCATGCTTCTCTTGTCCTAGTAAATCCTTAGTTGGTATGCAAGTTAAAGGAAGGTACTTATATTACCACTTCCTAGTTTCTACAATCTAAAGATGGCAAGAGCTTGGTTTCAAGGGTGACAATAGCATGTATAAGAGCCGAAATAGAATTAGGAAAAGAACCGCCTTTCAGGTAATTGAATGAAGAAGTGGTCATCAAGTGGTTAATGAACGGAGTATTTGGTAGTCAAGTTCTATAATTCTGAATGGATGTTTACCTAACTTGCAGTTGGGGCTTCAAATGGTTTTGTAATGTTGGGATCATCTTTGAAAAATAGATTATTCAACTTATAATGTGGGTTCTCTAGATGATGATGTACCAAATAAATATCCATCAGTGTGCGATTGTTTGTGTCTCAGTAATATACATCACTTTGGTTCTGGGATTGCTCCTTTTTTGGGGGCTTGTTATGTGTTGAATGCAACACGCTTATTCTCTCTTTGATGTGAAAGCTTTTTTATTCATAGGTTGTTTTCAAAATGTAGCTTCTACCTCCATAGCCGGTCTTTTAATTTCTCCCGGATACTTGTGAGGAATGTTTATTCTTTTCTTACATTAATTCATCTCCTGCCTGAAGTGTGTGCAACCTTGTTATGCAGTTTGTGCTGAATGGATGGATCTCATTTAGATCTCCTTTTACCAAAGTTTACATTTGTTATATTATCATTTTCTTTCCATTTGTTCCTTGGGGCAAGAGAGCTGGGTTGTGTTTTCTTTTCTTTTTCTTTTATGGTGTAGGAGAGGGAATTGTGGACCTAATTTCTCATAAATAACTTTACAATTCTTCACATAAACTACGTTCTGCTATTTTTTTATGGCATGCATCTTAATATAGTTATTTTTCTTTTTATCCTGATTTTTGTGCCTTTATTCAATCTCCTCACAAAAGACGGATGGAGAATCACTTGACAAGGCCCTAGGCTCCAGTCAGCAAGATGATGTTACTGCTATTTTGTTCTACGCCTCGTGGTGTCCTTTCTCGACAGATGTTAAATCAAAGTTTGGTGCTCTGAGTTCCATGTTCCCACGAATCAGACATGTGATGGTTGAGCAATCACAAGCCATGCCTAGGTGGGTTCAATTTTTGCTACATTATTATCTTTTCTGAGTATATTAAAGCCGTGTCATCTCTATTAGCATTTTGCTCCACCATTAGAGCTTGTGCAATACAGCAGTAACTGCTCACAAGGTGCCATTCAAATTTATGAAGAACTGCTGAGCCCTGACTCCCCTTTATGCCCTTTTTAAGAATACTTAATCAGTGCTGGATATTAAACAATTAAATAGTTGAAAAAGTGCTGAAAGCATGCCCATCTATGACTGATACTGGCAGTCCAAAGAGTCTAAACCGGTAAAATTTTCACATATAAGGCCTTATACACACTCGTCACCTCGTGTACACGTCTTTCACGTAATTCAAATAGTACAATCAAACTAATCCCTACGGAGTAGTTACCCCACACAAAGAGCTCCAATAGCGTATATTTAAGTTGTTGCAGTTAAAAAGCTCGTAGTTGGACTTTGGGATGGGCCGGCCGGTCCGCCCTAGGTGTGCACTGGTCGTCCGTACCTGGGATGTCGTCTGAGCTCTACCTTTTTGTTTTCAGGATGTGGATGTACTGCATGGAAATTTGTCTAGGGAAAAGTATGAGACTGAAACTGTCAGATAAATATACCTTATCAAAAAAGTAAATATCAGATGAATATTTCCTCGTAGTGACAGAAGCCTTTTTGAGTCCTTACCTACATATGGTTTCAATTGAATAAGTCCTATTATGTGCATCAATAATAAGGCATGCGTGCTACATCATAATGTTTCCCCAATAAAAGGAAAATTGATAAAAGTATTTAGCATTTTCCTCTCTCCCAAGCTTCTCTGCTCTCTTTCAGCTGTTCCTCACAATTTTAATCATGTGTCTTGCCTCTCACCTGCAGTGTCTTCTCCAGATATGGAGTTCACAGCTTTCCAGCAATATTGATTGTGAATCAGACAACGAGAGTGCGGTATCATGGCCGGAAAGATCTTCAGTCTCTCGTGAACTTCTACAAGAGGACTACAGGTGACCTTTCCAATTGCTTGCCTATATTCTCCTTTTGCCTGCTCTTGGGTGGCATAATAGTAAGAGTTCATCCTAACTGTTTGGAGGAGTGAGCATTTTCCATCTTTTCCAAAACACTAGCTAAGCCTAAAATTAGGTCATTGCACTTTGATTATTGTGGTGGAATGGTTTTAGCTTTTCAATTTCATTACATTTGGTTTTCAGCCTGGTGCCATTTTCTTAAGGAAAAGATGGAGCGGATTGGCCCAAAAAAACTGAATTCTGATTTTAATGTTTTACACTTAGCCTACGGTCATTGCTTAAGCCAATTAATATTTTCAATGTGTGAGGATCTTTCTTAACTTGTTGCTTGTGTTTGGTTAACTACTTTACTGACTTGGGGTTCTTTGTTTTAAGTGGCATACCTACACCCTGTATGCACACACTATATCTATATACATAAAAGTTTCTAGCCTTTCGATAAAGCCCCTCTCTCTACTAAATATAGTTTTTTCAGGCCGAACAATAACAAGAGGTTCGGATCCAGCTGAAAAACGGAATGGAATACTCTAAAATGCATCCTACCTGACCTTATTATTAGAGAAAGGGGAAAGGGACTTTTCTATTTTGGCAAGCAGGGGTTCTCCCCTATAGCTTTTCCTCACTTTGGCACTTTTGGCAAAATTCAATGTTGAAGCAAAGAAAAGCTAAAATCGGTAACCCCAGTATATTCCTCAATTTAAGGTCCATACAATTATATTGAAGCACAACCCCACCCCACTTAACATTTAGATTTGGTCCCAAGCTGAAGAGCCCACAACTAAAAACTTAACTAGAATCTGAATTGTTGTGGGCTTTACATTCTTATTTCCCTTTTCTATTTCATTTTACTTTTGCATTTTTTTTCAAAATTAACATGACCATGTGATATATAATTAGGTAAAAGTAATCAAGTGGCTGTAGCTTGTAGGCATCTGGTGGATCAACCTTTAAGATACTGGAGAACTAAATGAGCTAAACATTAGCTGCTAAGCTGACTGTAGATTAGAAAAAGGCATGCCTGTAACTATTTGTCACAATAATTTAGTTAGGATGAAATAAGTCAGCAAAGACCAAGTATATATCCACATCCCAATCAAACTGATGCATAGAAGTGAGATTTGGTATCCTTGGGAGTTTCACAGATGGACATTCCTTAATATGAGACTGCTGGCATGCCAAGAAAATTTGCTGTAGCTTGTCGAATGAACACCAATAAGGGCCCACCTGCCCCAAAAATGACTGCTTTATTTAGTAAAGTCTAAAAATTTGAAGTGCTACTTTGGCATATAGACAGGGTTTAACCATGCAGCCATATGCTATATAACTAATAGAAATACTTATTTTTATGGAATGCAACAAATCAGTGCTTTACACTTTCTCATTTTCAACTTAATGGTATAGAATTCACACATTTATGCTTGTTTTCAGGGCTTGATCCTATGATAGAAGTGACTGAACATCAAATTACTTATAAGACAGATGGTCACAAAGCTTTTCAGCCATGGAAAGGGTCCTCTTTAAGGGAATTGCTCTTGAGTGAACTATACCTTGTACTGTCGGTTGCATTCCTATTGTTTAGGGCGTCCCTTTATTTCTTTCCTGGGTTGGTAGCTCATGTAGTAGCATTGTGGGTTGCATATATTCCTCATCCAAACATGGGAATCTTTGGAGAGTCAAGGCAGCTTTTGGGGCGCGTTTTCCATGTGATTGACCTCAAGAGGGCTTGGAGCAAGCTAAAGCTGAGCAAAACAAGAAACTTTTATAAAGGTGCTAGGAATGCTCGAGTTTTGGCTTCGTCTTTGGCATCTGTTTCGCTGGGAGAGACATCATCAGCAAGAGTGTCCCCCTCAGGAGACTCGTAAGCCACTACTCATCGTCTCTTGCATTGGATTATCACTAAAGCAAAGAGAAGCTAGATCTCAGAATCTGGCTTCTGCAGCAAGTAGACTGGTTTTCTTCATTCCCTTTTATTTCTTCCCCTTTGGGGTAGTTGCTACGGCCCCATGTTGTATCTTATCTTTTTCAGAAAGTTTGCAAATACGCAGGTAACTGAAGTTCTTGTGCTTTAGAGTTTAGATGGAAACATGACAACACTCTTGTAAATTTTGAGAACAGAGGGTTTTTATGTCTAATTATTACATAATGACAGAGGGAGACTTGTAACACTGCATGAATTTGTCTGTGATGGTTGATTGTCATTAACAAAAGGCGTCGACTGCTGAGGGGAGGATGCTCTTAACTATTTGCTACATTTTTTTTTTTATTCCCTCCCTCCAAGAACTCTCCACCTTGCTCTTGGGGTGACTCGAACTCAAGCTTGGATCTTTCGGTTTCATGGGGCCTTACATTTGCGCGCTCTTACTTAAGCTTGGATGTTTCTTTGAGCTTGAATGCCAGGGCAAACATTTGTTATCAATATCTTGTGTTTGTTGTCTACTTTTGTGGTTTTCATCAGAAATGAAATTCATACCATACAAAGTAAGAAAAGTAACATACATGGATATCGCAACTGAGAGTTCAAGTAACATTAATTTGTCGAGACTAAGGAAAAGAAAAAAAGAAGATTTATTTCATTTCATGTGATACTAATAAGTATATTAAAAAAAGAATGATAATTTCTATGACATTGAATCCATAATTTTAACTTAGGGCGTGGGGGTTTGGGGGTGGATATCATTATGTCAACTAAGAAGTGTACAAACCGAGCTGAAAAATCGTGCCAAATCGAAAAGTCAAACCAAACCGATTAAAAAACCCGACTAGGTATGGTTTGATTTGGTTTGGTATTGAGTAAAAAAAATTCTGAACCAAATCGACATATAAATATATAATTTTTTATATAGAATTTTATAAAAGATGTCTAGAATTATTTGAGATCCTCTCAATTCATTTTTGTTTACTTTGAATAATAGATTGTATCACTTTCTTATTTTGTGTTATTGAAATGCGTCAATCATCTCTTTGTTCTTTCGTATTCATATGTCAAGATTTATTATATGTTTTTTGAATTTGAAGTGATATTTCGATAATCTAGAATTACATAGAATATATCATTATTTAGGTATTATATTGATTTTTATGTTTAATTATTAAATTTGGTTAACCCTGAAAGCATATATCGACCAAAAATTATGGTAGACGACTAAGAAAATAAATTATTATGTGTTGCTAAAAAAAATTCTCCCATAAGATCACTTTAATAGATCATATGTTTGTTTTTTTTTTTTTTTTTAAATTTTTAGTAAACATATATTCACTTATCAAAAGTTTATCTATAACTTTAATAATGCAAGATTGAAATAATATTCATGTAACAAAAAATTCAAAAAACCCGAAAAATCCGACAAAAGTTAACCATTCCAAACTGATATAATTAGTTTGGTTTGATTTTAATAAAATCCGAACCAATCCGATTCATGTACAGTCAACCAAAATAAATAAACGCGTGATATTACTTAACAGTGTGACCTATCAAATAATTGGTGTATTATCAAACTATGCCTATTAAATACGTTTTTAACAGTCACCCAAAATATGTAAATGCATGATATTATTTAAGGGTGTGACTTATTTATACTTGATGTATTATCAAACAATCTATTAAACATGTTTTTAACAGTCAGCCAAAAAACACCAAACTATATAGAGAGTCAGTTTCTCTATTAGTTCCCACAGAACACACACACAACAGTTAGTAAATAACATAATAGAATTTTACGTGGAAAACTCCTAGCTCACGGGATTAAAAATCACGACGTACACTCGTAGGATTTCAACTTCACTACTGAGCAAACTTTAGATTACAAACTATTGTAACCTAGAATTAACCTCTTAGTCCCTTACTAACTTGTAATAACTCTATTACAAGCCCCTTTGTAATAACTCTATTACAAAGCTTACAACTCGACTAACTCTAGCGAAGACATAAACACAAGGTGTATGGTTTTAAAAAAAGTTTCCTACACAATGCTTCTAACTAAGCTAAATAGGTATTACAAGTAAATCACTTTAACAAAGGTACAACACAACTAAGGACATATAATGACTCAATGCAGGAAATAGGTCCTTCTCTATACTGTTCTTTGTTCTTGACGCCTTGAATGTCACTTGCAGGTTGGCAACACACTTGAGAGGAAGCTTGATGAATTCTGAAATGTGTAAGTGTGATGTTTTTCCTTTGCTTCATACTAATATTACATAAGTCGCATCACTCGAATGATATAAGCATGTTTGGTACAAGGGCATTCACCATAAAGTGAGTGGTGTACTGTATGCACTATTGCGTGTGTGCTGAGGCACAGCTGCAGCCACTTTACAGCTGCGGGGAGTTGACTGGTACAGTCGGTAAGAGAACTGATGTTCATCTATTCCCTCTGTTGTTTCTTTGACTCTGAGTGTTGAAACATGTCCCACGCTTGACACTTGTTGATCTTGAGCACTTTGGGCTTCGGCAATGTTGTTGCTATAGCAACCAAAAAGAACAGAAAAGGCCGTCACTAGTCGTACTTGGCCATTTATATTATGGCCACTACATATGTAGTTGGATTTATCCATCTCTGGTCATTTTAGTGTTCAATTTCTGCTTGATTTTGTACTGTATCCATCCATCCCAAAAAATAGACGAAAGATATATAATATATGTGTATTAGCTCGGATAGCGAAATGATTGCTTGCTTGAATGTTTGAATGCTTGTTCCCCTTAATAGCATTTAAAAAAAATAAACTTAAGTTACAAGAGTTGACTTATGAAAGATATAAATGCATACTGAATGCAAAATCAAGTAAACCTACTCTATATTTACAATGAAAAGGACTTAGACTTCTATCAAGTAGGAGCAAGTCCAGTAGCAGCAACGTTGTCTTGAGCATCAGGGTCTGCGCGCGCGTTGTTGTAGGCGCGCGACACTATTTGTGTCTGCCTGCGGCTGGGCGCTGGCGCTTGGATCATGAGGGATGCGCGCAACGCTGTTAACACTCGCAAGCCGCTGGCGCCGGCAAGGAGTGTTGGTAGAGCGACCGAGGCACATGCGCGCTTGTCATTTGGCGCTGCCGAGACCACGGGACTGACCGTGGTGCTAGGCTCTGAGAGGCTTGCCAGGACGCCATGGGACGCGTCCAAGAGTTCATGGGGCGAGGCTAGACACTCGCCCATGACAGTACGCATGAACTTATAAATGCTATACTAGCTATATTACAAAAGATTTAGAATTATACAAGCATAAAATATTTGAGAAAATGGATTCTTACTCAAACAACCCTGAGAAAATGCAAACAGCAATTGTTACAGCTTCTAGCTTTTCCCTTGTTTCTCTGTTAAAAAAAGTAGAGTGGAAGGTAGACGACATTATTTATGATAGAAAACAAGAGGTGTTGCAATAATTTATGATGTTCCTTTTATAGGGAACAACACATTAAAGAAAGGAAAACATCATTGAACAAGACTCATACAAGTGTATGCATAATAACCCTAAAAAATAGGCGTTCTTCATCATTTTTTTCCCGTAATATGACAAAGAATACACCGATTGGTCGTAGGTTCGAATCCTATTAGTGAGATTTGATTGATTCTGAATTAAAGAATTCAGAATAAAGGGGCTCGTTTTGCCCGTTAAGTGTAGGTAACCTGTTTTCTGTCTTTGTTGTAGCTGATCATCCTCTCGGACCAGCTACTGATCATCGCCTTAGTAAGCTATTGCCTCACCGACTAGCTAAATCAGACGCGAGCCCCTTCACGGGCAGAAAAGATCTAAAATGCAAATATTTCTATCTTTTGCCTATATATCTTCAACTGTGCAACTATCCCAAAAGAATATCTGGCTTTGTCTTTGTATTAAGATATTCTTAATTAGCATCAAAATCTGGAGATACCCTAGGCAGCTTCCATGAAATCTCTACCAATACCATCTAAAAATGAAAACAACTCTCTATTTTTTATCCCTTTTTCTTGTCATGTTGCCAAAAAATAATTGTTGGAAAAGAACTACGTTCCTATATTGGATTTGCATAATTCTAAAAGTAGGCATATGCATGTCGGCGGCGAAATTAGGAATTTTTTCAAGGGTATTCAAATTTAAAAAAAATTCGACAAAGGGTGTTCAATACGTTTTTCGTTGACCACTAATATACACACACGTTTATCTCTTAATTATGATTAACTAATATGCCTTTGGGCAGTGAGAAATGATGTTTTTCCTAAGCAATTTAAATAAGCTAGCTCTCTCTGAATTTATTTTTCACCGTAAATTAAAATTTTTTGGTTCGAGCCCTAGAAATTAATGAAGAAACTTATGGTAGGATATGTTTTTTTGTAATGAATTCTACGCAATATGATTTAGATTAGTCAATTCAATGATTTTGAAATATCATCTTGTTAAAAAAAATTAACTTAGAGATTTTTTTCCAAATTTGATTTGGTAATTCTAATCTTTCTTCTTGTTTTTTATTATACTTATTTTTCTTTTATTTTAATATTTTAATAACTCTTTTGACTTATTAATCATTACTGCAATGATTACAATCAATTACACACTTCCAATTAAGTCATTTTAGGAATATCTCCTCATTTCATGAAACTCCTTCAGTAAAAAACAATTCTTTTGCCCAAGTAAACACAAAATCTAAGGCCGTAGTTAATAACGGGTTGGTTTTCTAATTATAACTGCGGAGAAAATCTTTTTTTTTTTTTCTATATCAAAATAAACTGTATGGGGTCGAACTTGGGCCCGTCCATATATAGTCAAATTAGGCTCGATTCTATACGGTTAGTATCATCATGATTACGGCTCGATAAAGGTGGAGACCAACGACGTTGAATCAAAGCACGAAGCCAGGGTGATCGAAATGAGTCTATCGAGCTCGATTCCACGAAACGTTCTAGGGCGGGTCATCAAATTTGAATGAAGAAAGGACCGGAAAATCCGTGATGGGTGAGTATCACAGCGGGAATTTCGACATCAATCAATAAGACCGTTAAACCAGCAAATCAAGGGATATTTTGCTTCGTGAATAGATTCTTACCTTGTATAAAAGATTATCCCCCAATTATATAAAGGGGCAATGTAATTGTCCAAAGTGCATCTGACGAAAATCATCAATACAAAGAAAAGAAAACAACTTTTATTATTTTTACACATTACTTTATTCATCTGGTTCCATTTATATTGAAAGAATCAGTCAAGGCCAGGATTATCCAAGGCTTGTGGTTTGCATCTCTTCTCCATTTATCATTGACTTTAATTTCCGTTATATTATTCGTTATTTGTATCAAACTGAATCACATATCCTTAAAACACATATAAATTCAATTGTTATTCGAAATTTAACTTTCAATAAATCCCGGGATACAATAAATCAATAATTAAAAAGTGCAGTGAACAAATTACAGACAACAAAAAAGAAGAAATAAAAAGGGATAATTTACTGCTTGATTCCCAACTTCTACTTACATTTTTACTGTTTTATGGATTGTCAATTTTTATTGACAACTTCATATAAACACCGTAGTATTTTTTTAATAATGACTACTTTAGACAATTATATATTACATCTAAACGAATTTTTCACCAAAGATGTTTACAAAAATTAGTTAAAATTAAATCTCAAGCTTTTATATTAAATGCTAAATAATTTAAAAGAATTGTTATAAAGAAATCAAAATAGCAAAGTTTAAGTTACCTGAATTTTTTTTTACCTGAATCAATTAATAAGATATTCCATTTGGTTGTGTGTATTTTTTGACTCGCCTTCGAGAAATAGAACTGACTAATCCTAAGTCAAAGGGTCGAGAAACTCGACGTCACTATTCTTGAACAACTTGGAGCCGGGCCTTCTTTTCGCACTATTACGAATATGAAAATAATGGTAAAATTCGGATTCAATTGTCAACTGCCCCTATCGGAAATAAGATTGACTACCGATTCCGAAGGAACTGGGTGATACCAAAATACCAAAATATCCCTTGGTACCTATACAACTTATTCTTTTCGCATTTAATGGATCCTACAGTAACTCATATTAATTAATATTAAGTCATGAGAATTAATAATAAAATATCTCGTGTCTTTTTATATTGCAAACTAGTGTTTCCTTAATCAACTAACATTATTTTCTGTGCATGTAATGCTAGACTATTCCCAGCAAAATAAATACTCTAAAATTTTTACATTCTTTTGTTAATTAGTTTAAGAAGTATATTTACTTTTCACTACAACATTTTAGGCATATGACTATCCCGGAAAAGTGTGGCCTAAACTAGTAAAAAATATAACCTTTGATCAAAGGTTATATTTTTCGACTTTAAGCAACGTTTTATTGGGGTGACCAAAACTTACGTAACCTTTAATCTAAAGACACGCTTTTCAACTGTTGCCTTACAAGCCACATTTAAAAGCGTGGCCTATTAGATAACAAAGACAACACTTACTATACCTCATATGGTAACACCTTTGTACCTTACAGCTACACTCTAAAAGCGTGGCCGTTGTTACCTTATAGGCCACACTTGTTAACCGTGGCTTCTAAAGGAGAACTTACTAAACTTAATCTTTGCTTATATATATATATATATATATATATATATATGATAGACGTACAAATATGTGGCCACACTTTTAAAGGGTGGCAATCTTGGCTAGGGTATACAATTTATATTTTAGTTTTTTTACAATTTACATTTTGCATATATCCTATAATCAAAGTTATTTCAAGCATATGCATTATTATTATATATTTGTTGATATAAAGAACTAAATTAACTCATAAGTACCCAAAAAAAAATAATGCAAATGAATATACATACTAATAAAATAATGAGTCAAAATGCCCATTAACAATAAACTTTACAAAAGTAAATATATTCATATAGATTCATGAATATTAAACATCCTAATTATCCAAAAATTCTTCGCATTCACATTAAGATCAAATTGACTTTCACCATTTTGAATTGTATCACCCACATTCTCCTACACATAAAAAGAAATTATAATCAAATAAAAGCTAAATTTTGATCGTTCGTCAAAAAAAAAACAAAGACTAGGATAACATATAGAAACAACATGTTTTGCATATTTTTCAATCACATATAAATAAAAATTGAACAATGAGTAACCATGCAATACAGGAAAACTTATTTGGTCAAAAGTTTAAAATAAAGGCTACACTTACAGAGCGTTCCCTTAGACAGGGGCGGATCTACGTTCATCGTGCCGGGTGTCGAAGTATCCATTAACCCCGACGCAAACTCTGTATAATTATATAAAAAATACAGGGAATACTGGTATAAAGAACTAGCAAGTACCCATTAAACAAAAAGTCTTCTGGGTGCTTTGGTTAAGAGGTGAGAATAGAGTGCACAAATATAAAGTGGTTAGGGATCAATTCTTACACGAACCAATTTTTTTATATGGCCAAAGAATGAGCACCCACGACCTTAAAATCCTGGATCCGCTACTGCCCTTACACACTATTGGTAACACTTCCCTCGTAGGTTATTTAAAATTAGTGTGGTATTAGGTCAAATTTATTGTGGTGTTTACTCATAAACTACAAAAGATGTTTTTCTTTTAGAAAAGATTGGAGAGTTTGTCTCAAAAGTGAATCGTGAGACAAATTTTATGAAGAGAATAATACATAACACATCAAAATATATATTGATGGTATAAAATTTATTTACCTAATCAGATAAATATGATATCTGAAGTGATTAGAGATAAATAATTGTGATGAACATTAAATGACAATCTAATAAAAATAGCAATTAATCTAATACAAATATTAATACATTGACAAGTTAAACTAGTGTGATAATGTAAAAGAATCATTACACTGTTAATGCATACTCTTTCGTGTGAACCTTGTCGTTTTTCGAAATTTAAACTATGTAAACTTTGATCAACACTTCGAAATGCATTTTTTCATCAATTGATATGAGAAAAATTGTAACTTACGGTACTTTTCATATAGTTTTGAATACCTAGCTACATCGAGTTAATCTACTTCAACTTAGCTTTAAAAATTAGTCAAATTAACTCTCGAAAAACAAGAAGATTCACATAAACTGGAACGAAGAAATATAACTTAAGTCCAAAAGGAATTTGTAACTGTAGGCAGCCACATATAGATGGATTTTCTTTTATCAAGAAATATATAAGAAATCTATATCACTATGATCTGGGAAGATCAAAATATGGACCATATAAATTTATGAATAAACAGATGAAATAGTTTAAAATATGTACAGAAAGGCAAATCAAGGCTGCCTATAAATAGTGGCCCTTTGCAGAGAAATTTAAGTGAGCAAGTTTGGTTAATGACTATCTCCTTCCCTCATTTCGTTTACAAATATATATCTGTAGCACTGTTAAAATGCATACTGCCTCTTTTTACAAATTAATCCTACTGATCACAATTTATAACTTACTTACTAGTACTAGTAATGCCTAGGAGCCCAGCTACCGATCCAAGGCCGAGTGGGAAAGTCATAAAGGGACGTTAAACGTAATTTTAGAAGGGCCTTCCTGCAAAAAAATTGAGTAAGTGAAAGTTTTTTAGACTAGTCCCACTAAGATGGTGAGGAAACTGACTTCCGAGAGAGCTGCTTTCGCCTCGATAATTAACTAACGAGAGAGAGCCAAAGTACCACTTGTGGAACCTCAATCTCCACGGGCTTATTAGCTAAATGACAATTGGCACATACAATACGCCCAGTCGCTTCTCGTGGATTTTCATAACCCTGCTGTGCAAAAATGGGATATGCACTTGAAATGGATGTCCGAGTTAAGATATATATCATGAGCGATACGGAAATAGATCGAGTAATCTGTTTCTTTAGCCAAGAAAAAGCATTTCTAGTTTGCATGGTCCAATCATTGATCGCGAAAATTTCTACAATAAATTGGGTAGGTCGCTAGTATAGTTCCCTAACCACGATTCTGCTATTTGCTGGAATAATCTAGGAATAATATAGGAATAATATAGGATGAATCTCCCCGATGGTTAGAAATAGAAAGAGTAAATACGATTTTCAATACTTTGCTTATGTACAACTACAAAGTACCAAGCATTCTAATTGGATTAGATTAATATCAATGGATCCTTTATCAGTCATTCATTGAATGATAAATAACTACAAGTGACGGAGACAGACGATTTAAATAACGGAAAATCCAATATTTAAAAATTGTATCGAGAATGACAGGAAAGGTGGAAACAAGACCAGATATAATTTGATCATTAT
>MCJB01048355.1:0-27212 GCA_002018475.1 Nicotiana obtusifolia | reverse complement strand
GGATATATATATATATATATATATATATATATATATTGGATCCATGCATATATAATTTGTAGGTGCAGACGTTGCTAGAATTTTTCTTGTACTGTACTAGCAGGTACTGTAGTAGTAATTAATTAGAGTATATATATGATAGGTATGACATTAATGATATTATATGTTTTGCATGCAGCTCATCTCATGACATGGCCTCAATTAAACGCTATGCAAGAAATGTAGATGGGATGCTTTAACTAGTCGCTAAATCTGTGGCCCTTTCAATTCACTTCCCTCTGCACCTAAATATTAATATGTGATGCAATAAGTTGGTACGTTGCATGCAATATTTTATTATATATACTGTCGGCGTTAACATTTTTAAATCTGAAAATCCTAACCATAGTTTTAATGATAACGGGCAGCGAAAGCATACAAAGATAGTGAGGCTTCCATCGCTTTGCATGCTTTAAATAAATAAAAGTTCTAAATCTATGGCTAGTTATCATAGTATCAGAGCCAGGCTCATCTCAATTATTGTTATCGATGTTGGGCTCCCATTTATGTTGTCCACGCTCCAGAGTGCAGGCCTGGGCGTGAGGGTTGTGTGTTGAGTTGTCCCACATCGGTGTGATTTGAGGTTTTTGATCTTCTTATATAATCTTAGGCAATCCTCATCTCATAAGCTAACTTTTGGGTTGAGTTAGGCTCAAGGTCCATTTATCATTTAACTGTTCAAATTGGTCAATTGGTCAATGAAAGATTATACAGAGAAGGTGCGACTTCTCCATTACATCAAGAGCGAGCGTGCAATTAGATTCAAAAAATTCGTAATTAAAAATTTACACTTGTTTACAAAAACAAAACTTAATCATCGAATCACATTCAATAAAGAAGTCATGACCTTTTTTTTGGTCGAATTCTGAAAACTGGTAGCCCAATTTGATCTGTATATCTTCAGTTTGGCTTTGACACGTTTAGGCCTACAAAATGGTCTATGTTGGGTTTTGATATTGGTGAATGGGAAACGATGAGATAAAAAGTGAAGGGAATGTAAAAGGTTCATATTGCTTTGGTTAAAGCATTTGTCCCACATAGTAAAAAGAAATAAAAGAGAGGTGTATATATTACATTACACCTTCTCTAGTTGCTAAAAGGGTTGGAGGGGTAAGGACCCCTCGCGCCGTCGTTGCTTGCTCGGCTTCGGCTTCGAATTTATCAAAGATTGATTGATTGATTATCTTTTTGGACAAACTTTTCCTTAATTAAATTAATTAATTAATTATTTAATAAATAGGAAAGCGTCCAACGCGGATCGACGCTGACCCGCGCGTGACCCGCAACTTGTGACCGACCGGTCCGTTTTCCCTCTTCCCGGATTTTTCCGAATTTCCCTACAAAAACCTGGTGACGGATCTGAATGGTTGCAAACATTCAAAATCAGTAACTCCAACAGCTATAAATTTTAGAATTTTTCCAGATTTCAGAACGAATATTTTACTGAAATCTAACTTTCTCAAAACTCTCGTCCTTATTCTGTGTGATATACTAGTGTTGAGTGGTTCGCAGCTACCGGAATTTGGAGTACTACTATTCTGGTAAGATAATCGTTCTACCCTGAGAGGGGATATTCCATCAACCTCGAGTACTGTGAGGGGAATAATTTCCTTAAGGACACACTTTGAACTAAGTGGGTTTGATTATATTCTGGAAATATTTCTACACTTTTCTATTCATTCTCGAGTTTCTGTAGCTTACTGTTTCTACAGTATTTTTTCCTAAGTGTTTGACAGATTGTGTTTAAAAATTATTTAAAATTATACAGATTATTATTGCTAACAAAGTATACATGAATTCTTTAATTTCTTTGTCGTTTCTCCCAAATTTGCTACTTGAGGAGCAATTATTACTACCTTTTGTTTGGCTTTAACACTCAATTAAAGCACCTATTCCTAAGTTCATCCGAGAGCTTTGTCGTTTGGTAGGCCGTATCAAGCAAAATAATCCCCGTATAAAAATTTAATCCGTCCAATATCATGTTTGGTTGGTCAATTTAATTTACTCCTACCTAATATATGGATTAGTTATACCTCATATGAGGGATTAACTAATACCATGGAAAGGAAGGGATTACTAATCCATGGATTAGCTATACGTGGATAAGACTTAAAATTACTAAATCCAAACTTATACATTGCATAATTAATTTTTAATACAATGAACCAAACACTTGATAAAAAATAATCCCAACACTACAATCCATGCATTACTAATCCCTGCACTACTAATTCCTGCATTACTTGTGTTCGTACCAAACGACCCTAAGTGTTGAAAATTAGATTTATCCTCACCATGCAAGGCATGCAGCCATAGATATATACTCGAGGACAAACATATTGAGTAGAAATTTAAAATTGTACATTCTTTGAACCACCAGTAGCAACACATAGAAAGTATGCAACAGCAGTTTACTTAGGTCAAATGCCAACCAGGGATGCAAACAAGAAGCTGATTCTTTAGCTAAACAAAAATGGATCTCGGGTATAATTCAACTCAAAAAATTAGTTATAAGGTGAGAAATACCCAAGATAAGTCAATCTCGATGAAAAATAGAGAAATACAAGTCTCGGCTAATGCTTTTGTTTCAAATAAAAGCTTTATTTCTATTGTAGTTTTCCATCTGGGCACCTATTCATTCTTTTTGGAGTGTCACCATTGATATCGACACATTTGAAATCGCCAAATGCTCGGATGAAATAAAACATCATATATAAATAGCATCTAAAATAGAATCCAGAGTAGCTAAGAAAAAATATCTAATAGCTTGCGGGCTGGTCGTCATTGCACTTTTTAGGCCAGCATAGTGCAAAAAGATAGGTCTTAATCTTCTCAAAAGCACTATGCATAGGCACTCATTCGAATCGAATAGCTAAAACTACTAACATTAGAGCTCATACCATAAATTGTTAATGAAGACCGGATCGTTTGGCATAACGCTCTAACGCACGTCGTTATGACGCTTTGAAACATTGCCGATCGCCATCTCCTGTAAGCGAGTGTCGTGTGGTGTAGTAGTAGGCACTTCTAGGCCCCTTCCCGACTACTGGATCACTCCAGAAAAGGTCAACGCATCAAAGTAAAATCAGGTTAAGCAATCGAAGCGTGGGGGTCGTATTTAGGGGCGGATCTACGTTCTACATACCGGGTGCTGAAGCACCCATTAACCCCGACGCAAACGCTGTATAATTATATAGAAAATACAGGAAATATTGATATAAAGAACTAGAAAGGCTTTGGTTAAGAGGTGAGAATAGAGTGCGCAACTATGAAGTGGTTAGAGATCGATTCTTGCCTGAACCAATTTTTTTATATGGCCGGAGAGTGGGCACCCATGATCTTAAAATCCTGTCGTATTGGAATTGGGACCCAAAAGAAGAGACCAAGTCGCATCCATTACTAGTGGCAATCTAAAATTATGCGAGACTCTTCTTCTCCACTCAAATTTTTGGTTAACTTCAGCAAACTTTATCAACTGTCACCGAAGGAATTATGAGGTTAGATAAGACGGCATGTTTTTCTTGCTAGGCTCAAATATTCTTAAACCTTAACAAAAACTTACAAATTGTGTAATTGTGATATTGTTTTTAACTATATATATTTTTTAATTTCATTGTTAAGAAATTGTACATAGTTCTTTTCACCTAAATCTACAACTTCAGATTCTAAAAATAACAAAGTCAATGTGAGAAAGGGGCTCATGGGCCATCCAAATTTCCCAAATTGTATGTTAAAACCACTTAGCCCAACAGACACACGCATACTTGTTATTAGGGTGTGCATTTTATTTTTTTCAGTTCAACGTATGCATGACTTCATAAACCTGAGAATTATATATATATTTCGCTCATTTTATAAGAAATTTCTATATGAAAGGGCGTAGCCATAACAAATGAGAAGTTATCCGACTCAACTCAATGGGAATTCTAAAGATTCCCCGGGGAAAAAATAGAGATGTCTCCTACGTTTTAATGATCTCGAGGTAACTCAAAAATACAGGCGATCTAGGTCCGAGATAATTCTTTGTTCCATAGCCTCGGGGCTATTTACAACTAGCCATTCACGACCGGGCGGTCTTCGTAATAGAAGAGACATTTGGGAATAAGCTAGCGTTTGTTTGGAGGGATCATCATAAATGAGTAAAGTGTGTCGTTCACGATACATAAAATATTCAGCCAGAGCTACTCCTTTCGCCCCTTGTTTCTCTTTACAATACAAGGAATTGGTAGGTGGCATTTATGCTAGAGAATAAAAGGTAACAGAAATTAACAAATTTAAGATTATCCCTTCAAAGCATGATCTTCGTTAATTCCACCAAATAATCTTTTCACACATTTCTCACATATTTGGCTTATTCATTATCCAACAACCACATATACAAAATGAATTGGAAGCAATTTTCCTTCTTTACTTTTTCTAGAAAGCCCTCACGGGCGTGTTTGACTTTTTTTTTTTTTATTTGGCCCTCGCTGCCACAAATTATGACGTAGGTTCGACCACTTGGGCCGACGTTAGGCGAGCACCCCTTCTGAAGTGCAATGGAGGTCACCAGCCTAAGCCATGGACCTTATTGATCGCCCATTGACCCTGTCCAGGTAAGTATAGCGTGTTTGACTTGGATAAATGTTAGTACAAATATACACTATAATATTTAAGTAGTACACTAGTTAAGTAGTCATAGGGAAAGCAAGTTTTGACATAAATACCAAAGCCTTTAAAATTTTTGAAGTGCTCTAGAAACATTTTAAAATCTAGAAGATATGAATAAAGACTAGTGAAAGGAAAGAAATAGGAAGAGGACAAAGAGGAAAACATAAGAAAAAGAAGGAAAAAGCATCATAGAACAGCACACATACAAGTGTACCATAAAGATCAAGAAGGCCAAAAAAGAAGCATTCATTTTTCAAAATGAGCTGAAATTAGGAATAATAATATGCCAAAAATTACATCATTTTTTTCAGATTTTCTTTCCTCATCTTCTCTCTCTGCCACCAAAATAAAATCAAAAGTTTCTATCTTTTGCCCATCTTCAACTGCAACTATTTCCAAAAGAATTCCCAAAAATCTATCTGGCTGTCTCTGGCTCTGTCCTTGCTTCCTCACTCTTATCTTCACCAGATTTTATTCTGAATCACTTTCCATGCTTCCCATAGCCTTTAATCCTCTTGGTTTCTGCACAATAAATACATCAGAATATGTTATTAACATACAAATTTCTCACTGAAGAAGAGTAGAGCACGCGTGCGCGGGGATTATCCATCAAGTTTTGAACCACGCACGACTAGTCCTCGGAGATTTCTCAATTGTGAAAAAGAAAACCACCTTTCTCAGGTGAAGAAACAAAGAGAGCAAAAGCAGCAAGAAGAATACCTTCTTAGAGGTCTTCTTCTCCCTCACTTCATACCTTTCTTGGCACAAGTCTTGCAACCATGTCCCTGGTTGCACCAACTGCAGCACACAACAAAGACAAGTAGCTATTTTCAGACTAGATTTACCATGGAAAGAATCAAGAAATACCTAAATGATAAAAGTCTAATTCTTGGATCATATGTCTGAATTTAGAGTATGAGGGACTAACAAGTACAGTTCTTTGTATCAACTTGGCCCTCTTCTTAGGCCTTTGAGGAAGTTTGCAACCTTTCATAGCCATAAAATCTTCTTCTTTTTCTTTACTTGACAATGTGATAAGCAATTTTGGCCAAACCATCTTTTTCTTTTCCTCCCTTGAATCAATGAACAACTTGTTACTATCATCTACACCTACCGACCCTCTTGTTGTATAATATCGGTCCTCCTTCTCGGGGGATGACACCGATGTCTTACGATGCTCATTCGCGTTAGATCTATTCACACCTACATCCCTGCAATAACAAGTAACCACCAAATTGTAGTACAATCTTTTACTTTTGGGGTAAACCAATCCAAATATTTTTCCTGTTTAAGAGTTGAGAATCTTCAAACAATTTGCAATAGCAATCCATGATTTAAGTATTCTAATAGCTTCACCAGAAACAAATTTGATTTGTTCTCAAGTATCCTTACCAGCTCACAAATCACTGATGCTTTTCTAACTTCAGAACTAATGAGTTAGCCAACCAACCCCAACCAAATCTAAAGACTATAACTTTGAACTTCCTTTCCTTCTAATTTACAGGTAAGACATCAAATTGTAATTACCCCTTGCATAACAACCAGCATATACCCATTTTATTGAACACCAATTTGGTGTATTTCCATAGGTATGCAAAAAAAAAAAAACTAATTATTTCTCATAGAATTGACCTATTACTCAATCAAAGAAGATTCTTTGCATCAAAATCTGGACATACACTTTGGCAGATTCCATGAAATCTCTACCAATAGCATCTAAGAAACCAAAAAGTACTCACAATCTGAAATAAAAATCAAATCTTTATCTCAAACGAGGCATAGTTCTGAATCAAAACAGTGACACTATTTCCAGCGCACATACATCAACAGCCAAACCAAACAAAATTCTTTTCTTTATTTATCTTTTTTCCTAATTAATTACCTGTTAAGACGATGGGGAGAAGAAATAGGAGGAAGAAGAGTAGATTCTTTGGTATTATCAACAACTCGAGATGTGATTTTCTTCTTCACTACAACACCACCATCAGATTTCCCATTTGAAGTTGAATCTTTCACCTTGAAACACCTTAGTCTTTTTCTGTTTCCCCACTGTAACTTATCCATAACTTTTTTCTTCTATCTGCAACACCCAAAAAATGAAAAATAAGGCCATATATAAATTCATTGCCCTACTTTAAACATTGACCGGAAATTGAAGAGAAGCTAAACAAACAAAGAGATTTTAAAATCACTAGTACATAGAACAAAGATTGACCTCAAGATCTATGCTTAGATACTGTACCAGATTATGTTCAAAGACCCTGCATATAAATTATGAAAACTCATTAAACAAAATCTCATGCAAGAACTGAAAAACACAAATATTACAAGCATAAAATAGTAAACATTACAAAGATATAAGCTTTCTTCTTCACCTTCTTTTGAAGCAGAGAACTCCCAAAAACTGAAAAAAGATGAGATTTTTGTTGAAAGATTCAATGATTTTCCTAAGATAATTCCAATAAACAGCCAAAGATCTTATCTTTTTCCCCTAGTATGAAATGGGGTTCTTGAATTTTTCTCAGAACAGGCGCAGTTTATTCTCTAGAGTGATATCTTTCTCTCTTTTTGCTACTCTCACCCCTTTTTCTTTCTTCCTACAGTTTTGTGGTTTTTGTATTTGCATTTTTCTTTTTCTTTTTTTGGGCATATATTTGAGTAGATTTAACTGAGGCAAATCTTGTCCATTGAATGTTGAATGGACGGCTAGATGAGTTTCCCTCCAATTGACTTATAGAAGTCTGTGGAGAAAACTCACATGACACTCACGCCCTCTCAAACCTTGTTGACAGCAAAACTTGGAAACCAGAATATTAGGGAACTGATAAGAATTTCATAACGCTTTGAATTAGCATGGATTAAAGAGCCCAAATCAATCTTTGATAATGGGCTGGGCCTTGGGCTAGGTTTGGAGAAAAATCAAAATTGGGCTTAGGGTTTATTGGCTCAAGCCCTAACTTAAGGCTGATAGTGTTGTCTCTTTGGTCATTGCGGAGTTTCCGATTTTTTTATTTTGTCGTTGATAAATGGACCTTGGGTTTAACTCAATCCCAAAAGCTAGCTTATGAGATGAGGATTGCTCAAGACCATATAAGGAGACCAAAGACCTCAAATTCCACCAATATGGGATAACTCAACACACCCCCTCACGCCCAGGCCTGCACTCTAGAGCGTGTACAACATATATGGGAGCCCAACATCGGTAACAATAATTGGGATGGATCTGCCTCTGATACCATGATAAATGGACCTTGGGCCTAACTCAACCCCAAAAGCTAGCTTATGAGATGAGGATTGCCCAAGACCATATAAGGAGACCAAATACCTCAAATCCCACTAATGTGGGACAACTCAACAGTCATGGTGGCTATTAATAAATACTAAGATATATTTGGCTCTACCACTACGACAAAGTACTACTAATTTTATCTTTATTCGATAACATTAACAACAACATACTCGGTTTAGTCCCACAATATGGGATGAGGAGAGGGTAGAATATACACAGACCTTACCCCTAACTTTGTGAAGATAAAGATATTATTTTCGATAGACCCCCGCTAAAGAAAAATTTAAAAAAAGGCTTTCATTACCTTATAGTATTAAAATATTATTAAGTTCTCAGTGTAGTGTTCCCTGTTCAAAACATTACTCCGACTACTTTTAGGTATATTATATTCTTCTATTAATGTTTTTGGAACTCATGATTATAGATCCGAATTCATTAATATGGAGTATTTTCTTTTCCAAGTGAAATTACCTAATTTATGAAAAAGTAAAAAGGTACTTTCATTATTGTGGAATAAGAAGTCTTCGTATCTTAATGCACGTATTTAATTTATTCGGAGCTAATCTACTTTTTGAGGAATTAGGAGTTGAAGCAATAACAAAATTATTTCTACTTAAAATTCCTTCTAAATTCTAAAGGCTGATCTCTCTAAGAGCTCACATCGACGGGAAGGTTTGGCACCTCGATGTCGGTTCTTCGCCACCTGAGACTGTAGTATGTTTTAAGGATTGGGTTGTTCGCCCCCCAAAAACTCGTCCTCAGTTCGGATTGCAGGCTGCAACTCGCCTGCATCAAGCCGGAATAATCATTGATTCCAAGTTTTTTGTTTGTCCGCCGATGACTCTTAATAATAATATAATTCACTATTGTGGATATAGTGTTGTCATTAGTTTCCCATATATATCTAACAATTGATATAGTCTATATGAAATAAAATCTTCAAAATGATTCGAATATAGCCAACAAATAGAGAAAGAGTGGCCAGCGTTTTATTGTTCTTAATACATTCTTGCGTGAGTTGGAGCTTTCAAGGAAGGAAAAAGAAAGATAGAAAAAACAAAAGAATCATGTAATAATAGTAACATGTTACGGTTTAATGAATACACATGCATGTTTTTGTAGCATTCATTATTTCAGTTGGCTGTTTCTCAAACTTCGTTAAGGTACACGGGATCGTTTGGTAGGCTGTATTAAGTAAAATAATCTCTGTATAAAATTTTAATCCGTTCAATATAATATTTGATTGCTCGATTCAGTTTATGCATACCTAATATATGGATTACTTATACCTCAAGGAGGGCTTAGCTAATACTAAAGAAACCAAAGGATTACTAATCCCTGCATTAACTATATCTGGATAAGACCCTAAAAAAACTAAACCGTCCCTCAACCCTTTTCCTAAATTTCTTTATATACAGAAAGAAGAATATTCAAAGGTATAATTGTAAAGAAAATTTTGTACAGTTTTAAACCAAACACAAGCTTAGATTATATATTGCATAGTTAATTTTTAATACAATGAACCAAACACTTGATAAAAAATAATTTTATCACTACAATCTCTACATTACTAATTCTTATATTACTTGTGTTCGTACCAGCCGACTTATATATTATTCTGCTAGTCAGGCAATAAAGTATGGAATATAATTTGCATGTCTCCTATTGGATTGCCTTAGGATTTGGAACGTTGATGTTTTGTTGGTTTTCTGAAAAGGGCTTTTGTATAGGGGCTGGAGACAAAGAATAATAAGAATTTAAAAAGATTCACTGATTTCTGCTTAGGGTAATTTTTGTTCATCAAACCCTAATGGTTAGTGTAATTCTCTCGAGAATTTTTGTCTAAATATTGATGAACAAAAAGAGTATATATGGCTGGTAAGCGCTTTCCAAATAGATTTCTTTCTCTTCCCTCGACACCGAACAAAGGGAACCCTGGCTTCACTTGTCGTAGTAAGATCACTCCTCTATAAGCTTTCCCTATCGATCTGATGAACCTCTTTCCGCCTGTTCTTTAGAGTTCAGAGCTCTCTTCCTTCTCTCCGACACGGTTGTTGAGACACACTAAGTAGTCATGAGAAAGATAAATATCATATGTGTAAAGGATATTGATATAGCTTCTTCCTTCCCTGTGCGTGGGTTAACCCTTGATCGAATAATTATTCTTATTTAAAAGTAAAAAAATAGAGTTCTTTTCACTTTAACAACTGTGTTTTTTCTAACAACTCGAAAGGCGATTCCCCCTACTATCTACAAAAAGTTAGTAGGGTTTGTATTACAAAATAAACATATCCTACGTACTAACCACTATGGTTTGTACCCAAATTGAATAAATTATAAAGTTAATATTTAGAATAACTCTTATAATAACTGCTAACTTGATAATGATATTGAGTTTGGAGAAATTGAAAACAATATTACCATAAGATGTAGCTAGAGGGTCATTATCATAATAAAACTAAGTCATCTATTGACCAGTTGATAGGTTAGGTTCAATAGAAGCTGTAAGGTAAGGTTTAATTCGATGGGTGTTTGCTTAGGTATTATGTTTTTGGATATAACCTAATAGCTATGAGATTATATGTCTTCGTGAGACTTTGCCGGCAGCTAAACCATGATTCCTCTAAATAAGGCTGCCATAAGGACATTGTGAGGCGCAGAGAAGTAATTATATAGCCACGGCATATAGGCGACACTTGTACTTTTCCTTTGTGATTTTTTCCTTTTGAATTATTAATAAAATACTATAATTTGACCCAAAAAAAAATGAGAATATAAAGTTAGTGTTTGGTACAAACGTGACTTGCAATTTTAAACTAACTTGGTCCTTCGTTAGGTGAACTAATCATGCATGGAAGACAGTTAAGATGTATTTCAACTGTATGTGTACTATGTGCCTCAAAAGTTGTACCATATTCGAACATGGTTAAAAACTGATTAGACCTAATTATCAACTCCTTCAATATTTTTCAAGGATTAATTACCACTAATATAGATAACATTTTGGTTTTTCTTAAATATATTTAGGACTAATAATTAGTGTATTGAGAAGCGCCTTTTCAACAGAGGTTTCCTAAAATCCAGGATAGTACGTACTCCCTCCCTCGTTTACTTTTACTTGTCAGGTATATTAAAAATAAATTTTTATTTTTGCTTGTCACTTTACGCATATCAAGAGAAGATAAATTTTTTTTGTTTTATTCTTAATTCATTAACTAATATTTTTTTGAATAAATAATGATCAATTGTAGCTTTTCAATGCTCAATATTGGAATTCACATAAAATTCTCTATTATCCCTTTTCATTAAACACAAAAGTCTACTAAAGTCATCTTTTATTCTCTTATTTTTTGGAGTATTTTTTTCTTCATAAGTTATCTGAAAATTTGGATCTAATTATTGAGTATCAATAAAGTTATTGTGGTAAAACTATCATGTCAATCATTGATTCTTAAGAACGTGAAAGGTCAAAACTTGCCAAGTACATCGACGGGAAGGTTTGGCACCTCGATGTCGACTCTTCGCCACTTGGGGCTGTAGTATGTTCCAAGGGTTGGACTGTTGCCCATTAAAGCGGTACGTGAGCTGGGTTCAGAACGTCGTGAGACAGTTCGGTCCATATCCGGTGTGGGCGTTAGAGCATTGAGAGGACCTTTCCCTAGTACGAGAGGACCGGGATGGACGCACCTCTGGTGTACCAGTTATCGTGCCCAAGGTAAATGCTGGGAACAAAAAGAGTAGTTTGCATTCTATTTCTCAACTGTCAAGTTAGTCATTGAGCTAACTTTAATTTGTAAATTTTTCAAAGTGGAGGAGAGTGGATCTCTTTATTACTGAAACTTTGGAAAGGGTAAAAAGCAAAAGATTTATTTTTGAATTTTGAACACAAAAAGAAACAAAATTGAACACTGAGTATGTCCATGAAACTTCCATGCAAAGGAATGGGAAAACTTCTCCGGAAAAAGAAGTTCACGATCCGTGGGCCTTCTACCTCCACGCGGTATTGCTCCGTCAGGCTTTCGTTCATTGCGGAAAATTTCTCACTGCTAAAGAATTATAAAGGACGAGAGTTTGATCAAAACCTATCATCATAATTTGACATGAATTATTATTGCATAAACTTTGTCATATGCCATTATTTTACCTTGGCTGAACATTATCATTCATAATTTGACAAAAATGGGGTGAATTATATTGGATAAATTTTATCTAAAACACAAAAAATCGAAATTAGAGACTTTCTGATTTCTAGAATTCAATATATAGCTGAGCTCTTGCAAAACTCTTCAACGATCTCAAACAAAATATATCATAAATTAATGTGTTTACCCTAAAATCCAGGTAACAATTGAATTTGTACGTGATATTAAGGATACGTGACTTGGCTTGATACGATTAAAGAATAAACGATAAATAAAGATTGATTTAAATAAATAAAAGAATGAACAAACCACCAAAGTTGAGCAATTTTGCTATGACGGAATGAAACAGTAACGAAATAGATAGATTACGGGGAGGATAGCCAAAATATAATAATTGTTCTGCTGATTGTATGCTCTGTCTATACAATAGAGTTGAATCCTTTATATAGGAGAGACATAGAATCCTATACATGGTAAAAGACCTAATTATAGGGTAAAAGATCGTTAAATATACTGGGTTCAACGTCCTTGCTGATTTAGGCCGTGATTCCGCCCGAGATATCTACATGTCACGAGATTTCCTGCATTTTTGTTACGCGGCTCCGATACATCTTCCATAAGGTGCCTTTCCCGGATCGGTCTCGACAACTTTATCTCCAATGCCTCGGCTTCGAGCTTCACCCTGATAAGGCCTGACCTCGAACTTCCCTTCTCGAGGCGCCAGTCTCGATCCACAGGGGGTGCGACCTCGGTCAACACCGGTCATCGTAACTCAAAATCGGTGCTTCTTGCGTGCTCGATCGTGTTCGACCCATGCATAATGAAACATAAAATATCATGACGTGGTTACAAACTCAAATTTTAGACTCGAAATCAAAAATTAATGTAACAAGTTACATTATACTTGTAATTATCCAGCTCTTCTTTTGAAAATTAGGTAAACTAATAATGGAACTCTATATATAGGAAACAACATCAAGAAAGTAAAGGATACATAATTGCATAGAGTGGGATTCCTTTTTGACAAACTTAGATCATAAATTGCAACTTTCATGTCACTTCCCAACTGCCCTTTTGTTTCAAAAGGTAATCAAAAGAATTTCAAAAAGGTATTTACTTTGTTTATTTGAATTTCTCAAAGGATTTTGGAAAAACAAGTTGTGGGAATTAGTAAACACCTAAGTGACGATGGAGGTAGGGGTGTACAAATCGAACAGGAAAATCGCATCAAACCGAGAAGTCAAACTAAATCGGTTAAAAAGCCGATGAGGTTTAATTTGGCTTGATTTGGTTTATATTGAGTAAAAAAAAATATGAACCAAAGCGACATATAAATATGTAATTTTATATATACTTTTAAGACTATATATAGATTTTTTTTTTAAAATTGTCCAGAAATATTTGAGATTTTCTTATGGGATATAATATTTAATAGAATATGAAGTGCTCCATTTTTTATTAACTTTAAATAATTTGTGTATGATCACTTTCTTATCAAATTGTTATTGAAATGCGATAATCTCTTTGTTCTTCCTTATTCATATGTCAAGATCTATTCCGAAATAGAATATACCATTATTTAAGTATCATATTTATTTTTATATTTAATTATTAAATTTGGTTAACCTTGAAAGTGTACATCAACGAAAAATTATTGTTAGATAACTAAGAATATAACTATCATGTGTTACAAAAAAATTCTCCTATGAGAATATTTTAACAGATCATGTATTTGTTATTTTTAATTTTTATTAAAACATCAAAGCTCATTGATTTATCAGCCAAGCCATACCAATTAATTGAATAAATAAAATACCTATATTTAACAAAATTACACTTCAAGTTAATACTTTCAAATAAATAATATTAACAGATAAAGCTTTAAAATTTTTAATATTAAACGCAAATATCTTTGAAATTTCTCTTAAAATTTTTATTGACTATAGAAAAACTATCATTTGTAAAACAAATCGAGTGCCATAACAAAATTAAATGTATGAATATATTATAAAAATAATAAATAAAATAATTTAAAGTATTTTTAATTATAAGTAAAATATTTACGTACTAATATATTATATAGTATATAATATTTCGGGCTACATTCTAAAGTGCATAACATGTTGCATTTGTGTTGTTTGCTCTTTATAGATATTACTACTCCAATTTTCATTTAGTAATTTACTAATATGATATGATTTTAATCCAACGATTTTAGGTTTGCTTTGAAAGCAACCATCATTTAGAAAACGACCAAGTAACAATATATTTTTGACTAATTTTGAAGAATAATTATTTAACAATTATTTTATTATTGATGGAATTAGAGGTTTTTTCTAGAAGCAAATTATGAAAAAGAATTGTTGTCACTAGAGACAATCCTGTGAAAATCGTCACAACTATAACTAATCCTCAACACTAACTACTTTTGTGTGATTAAGATGTTAATACAAATTTATTGTCACGAATTAATTTTATTATGTGCAAGAAAATCAAATATCCCTTATTACCATGTTCACCTCAAATTTCTTATAAACTTGTTAGTCAATACTGTAAATGAAGTGGTAATTATATTAAACTTGTTAATCACCATGGCGGAGCTAGAGTATCGGGAGCTAGTTCGGTCGAATCCACTAGCTTTGATTCAAATCCTATATTTATCTTTAAAATTTTACTGAATATATAAAAATTATTAATCTAGAACCTAATAACTTTTTTTAGTCAAATTTACTAGGCAGTGTGCCTAGTGTTAATTTCCATATGTATAACCATAATTACAAAGATGGAGGGGGACATAGACCTTACCTCTCGCAATGAAAGATGTGCATTCTTGATCATAAGTATACGTAGGTAATTGTGATGGGTTAGACATATTATGATGTAATAATTGTCTATTTTATAACATCGACAGACAATCATATATACAAAAATATTGTGAAATGAATCTTGGTCAATCTATACAAAAATACATATGTTCCTAAAACAATTAATTTGAAATAGTATCCTCTCTATACGATGCGGTATATTTCTAGCAAAGAAGGATCTTCTATATGATGTATCATCAAAAAAGATGGTAACAATCATCAACTTTGCTTTGAAGGGGAAGCATAGTTGAGGATTGTTACTACTGCTGCTACGAAGATATTTTGCTTATGTGATTTGTGATTTTTGTTGGAGTGTTGACTGAGTTTCCTTGCTGTTGTTATTGCGATTGTTGAAGGGGCCTTTTACTGTTGCTGTGGGGGCGAGGGGAGGGAGGGGGGGTGTTTGATGCATTTATCCTGCCGAGATAAGGCAGGAAAAAAATAGAAAATTCCAGTAGCATCAACAATGACAGAGGACTACACTGCTGCTGTTGAATCTGCTGCTACTAAGAAACCAATATCTTCAAACGATTAAAATCCTGAACTCATAAATAATATTTCAATATTTATGTTCAACTTATTTTCTTTGATGTAGTCTATTTCTAGCAACGGAGGATCTTCTATATGATGTATCAACAAAAAAGATGGTAACAATCATCAACTTTGCTTTAAAGAGGAAGCATTGTTGAGTATTGTTACTACTACTGCTACGAAGATGTTTTGCTTTTGTGATTTGTGATTTCTGTTGAAGTGTTGACTGGGTTTTCTTGTTGTTGTTATTGCCACTGTTGAAGGGGCCTTTTACTGCTGTTATGGTTGGGGGGGGAGGGTTTGATGCATTTATCCTGCCGAGATAAAGTAAGAAAAAAAACGAAAATTCCCATAGCATCAACAATGATAGAGGACTATACTGCTGCTGTTGAATCTGCTGCTACTAAGAAACCAGTAACTTCGAACGATTAAAATACTGAACTCATAAATAATATTCCAATATTTATGTTCAACTTATTTTCTTTGTTTAATTATCATGTGGCATGCGCATGAACTGCTCACAGTACTTTTTATCAGAGATAGCAAATATTACAAGAATCCAAACGTCAAAAAATACCAACTCACACCTACTTGATTTGCCTTTTTACACTACCTCAATGCACGCATAGTGTTCAAGAAACTGCAAAATAATCAATTCCCTTCCCTTTTACGTAATTCATAAGCTATGTTATTCTCGTAATCCTTTACTATTCTTGGAATAATCATTTATTGCACTTTCGTTTTTTTTTTTTTTTTTTTTTTGCAAATTATAAGTTTTTATTAATAATAAAATAACACCGCAAAAAAAAGTACAAGTAAAGTGGATAATAGTTTCAGCATTCCTCTGAGGTAGACATATCGAGCTTAATCTTACTTTAGAAATCCTACTGAGGCACTTTCGCTTTGCCTATATATTCATATATTTATGGCACTTTCGCTTCTTTTTTTTGTGGCAAATTATCGGATTTTATTAATAGTATAACAACACCATAAAAGAAAAGTACAAGTAAGGGAGACAGCAGCTCCAGTATTCCTTTGAGGTGGACATACCAAGCTTAACCTTTCCTTATAAATCCTATTGACTTTCGCTTTGCCTATATATTCATATATTTTCCTTTATTATTTTTTCTAAGATAGGTTAACAGTAGTTTCCTTGTCCATTTTTCACCTAGCAGATCAATCATTGCAATATATCATTTCTTTTCTATATATAATTAAAATTAACCACAAAATTAAAGTATCGTTTAATTTATACTTGTAAATAATTTCATGTAGCATTTTCACAATATTAAAGAAAAAGGAGAAAAAGAAATCACTAAGGAATCGTTTCGTAGGCTGTACTAAGTCAAATAATTCCCGTATAAAAATTTAATCCGTCCAATACAATATTTGGTTATTCAATTCAATTTATGCATACCTAATACATGGATTACTTATACCTCATAGGAGGGCTTAGCTAATACCAAAGAAACCAATGGATTACTAATCCCTGCATTAACTATACCTGGATAATACCTTAAAATTGCTAAACCACCCCTCAAATTCTTTTTTGAAATTTCTTTACATACAGAAAGAAGAATATTCAATAGTATAATTATAAAGAAGATTTTGTATAGTTTTAAACCAAACACAGGCTAATTTTTAATACAATGTACCAAACATTTGATAAAGTATAATCCCAACACTATAATTTCTATATTATTAATATTTACATTACTAATATATATATTACTAATTCCCGCATTATTTGTGTTCGTGCCAAGGTGACGAGTATCCCTTTGCCTAATAAACCTTTTGAAAAGTTTATAGTGAAAATTCCAAGAAAAACAAAACAGTGGTTTCAGAAGACAGCTTTGAGGTGGTGACCCACCAATATTTTAATAAGAGCTGTACTTTATAAATCACTCCATGTTACACCCTGTCACATTTCGGGCAGCGGGCAGCCCTTCCTTTATTTGCTGTCACAATTTAATTATTGTAATTAACTAAACCTTAACTTCTAAATAAAATAATGTATGAGCTGTTAGAAAGGTTACTCCTCCTTTTCAGTGTGAACAATGTTAGTATTAGATACTCAGAGATAAATTTTAATATATTTCAAGTTTTGGTTTGTTTCATTTGGAAATTGGAACCAATAAATGGTAACAAAATTTTCCAATAGAGAAACACCAAATTCTAGCTTCAATTTCTAATATTAATTCATAAATGATGCTTCAATTCAACAGTAGGTTTTTTTTTTTGTAAATTATAAGATTTTATTAATAGTAAAATAAATCGCAAAGGAAAAGTACTGAGTAAGGGGGACAAAAGCTCGAGTAGTGTCGTTTATATGCTTTGGCTATTTAATTATTCCTCTGCGCCTCACATTACCTCTACGGAAGGAGTCATGGTGTAGCTGCCGGCAAAGTCTCACGAGGGCATATAATCTAATAGCCTTTCGAATGTATCCAAAGGCATAGGAGCTAAACACATACTAAGCTAAACCTTACCTACAGATCCTATTGAGGCAATTCAACAGTAGTTGAGCTCAGCTATATTCATTCTTTTTTTATAATTTTACTATATTCCATGTGTTCCATTCCAGTACAAACCTATTATAACTCTCTTTATTTTGTTTAAAATCAATATGCTTTGTAAAATCAATCGATACATATGCTTTTTCCTTTAGTTCGATATATCGTTCATTCAAATATTCCAATATTTATGAGCTGTTAGAAAGGTTACTCCTCCTTTTCAGCGTGAACAATGTTAGTATTAGATACTGAGAGATCATTTGAGTGACGTAGGGATTAGTAATGCAAGGATTAGTAATGCATGTATTAGTAATGCAGGGATTATAGTGCTGCGATTATTTTTTATCAAGTGTTTGGTTCATTGTATTAAAAATTAGCTATGTAATATATAATCTAAGCTTGTGTTTGGTTAAAACTGTACAAAATCTTCTTTATAATTATACCCTTGAATATTCTTTTTTCTGTATATAAAAAAATTTAAAAAAAGGGTTTGAGGGGCGGTTTAATAATTTTAGGGTCTTATCCAGGTATAGTTAATGCAGTGATTAGTAATCCCTTAGTTTCTTTGGTATTAGCTAAGCCCTCCTATGAGGTATAAGTAATCTATGTATTAGGTATGCATAAATTGAATTGAGCAACCAAATATTGTATTGAACGGATTAAATTTTTATACAAGAATTATTTTACTTAGTACAGCCTACCAAACAACCCCTCAGAGATAAAATTTAATATATTTCAAGTTTTGTTCGTTTCATTTGGAAATTGGAACCAGTAAATGGTAACAAAATCTTCCAATGATGCTTCAATTCAACAGTAGTTAGAGCTCAGCTATATGCATTCTTTTTTTTATAATTTTACTATATTCCTATGTGTTCCATTCCAGTACAAACCTATTATAACCCTCTTTATTTTGTTTAAAATCAATATGCTTTGTAAAATCAATTAATTCATATGCTTTTTCCTTTAGTTCAATATATCGTTCATTCAAATAAGTATTTTTATCAAATATAAGGAAAATTTACTGCATAAAATATTCAAATTTTTTAGTAAAGTTTTGCTTTGACATTTCGAAATATGAACAAAGATTATTTTATTTTTGTCCATACTTACAGAGAGGGTAATATTGTTGCTTATCAAAGTTTGAGAACTCAAGTCATATTTGAAAAAGCTAACTCGTTACCTAAGTTAATAAAAGCAAATTTGAGGCTTGACCAAAATAACTGAATCATTTTATTTTTAATGATGCTACCGCTAATTAGGATGGAATCAAATTCAGTAGGAAGTATGCCTAGTGTTAATTTTCATATATATATAACATAAAATACAGAGATGGAGAGGGGCATAGACCTTAACTCTCAATATGAAAGATGTACACTCTTGATCATCGAGATTTGACAACCAAGTATACCTAGATAGCTGTGATGGGTTAGACCTATGTAATGATTGTTTATCTCATTATATCGATAGACAATCATATGTTCATAAATCTACTAAAGAAGTGATTTGAAATAGTATCCTCTATATACGATAAGGTCTATTTCTAACCAAAAAAAAATGAGAATCTTCTACGTGATGTATCATAAAACAGGAGGTAACAATCTTCAACTTTGCTTTGACAAAGGAAGCATAGTTGAGGATTGTTGCTACTGTTAGTGTGGAGATATTCTGTTTCTGTGTGTTGTGATTTCTGGTGAGGTGGTGATTGTATTTTTTCCTTGCTGCTGTTACTGTTGCTTACGTTGTCACTGCTGCTGTAAGCTATCATTCTTCATCATGCTATGGAGGCTAAAGTTTATGTCCTCCTTCGTGTAATAATTATTTTTGATAATATACAGGTTCGGAAAAGGCCTAAACCCCCACGATGGTGGTTTTATTAGTAAAAGCAAATTTGAGACTTGACCGAAATAAAATCCCAAATTTGGCTAAAGAAGAATCATTTTGTTTTTAATAATGCTACCACTAATCATTACGGGTTATGGTATCAGAGCCAGCCCCATCCCAATTATTATTACCGATGTTAGGCCTTCATTTATGTTGTCCACGCTCCAGAGTGCAAGTCTGGGCGTGAAGGGATGTGTTGAGTTGTCCCACATAGGTGGGATTTGAGGTCCTTGGTCTCCTTATACGGTCTTGGGCAATACTCATTTTATAAGCTAGCTTTTGGGGTTGAGTTAGGTCCAAAGTCCATTTATCACTACTTACTGTGTATATAAGAAAGCTATCATTCTTCGTCATGCTATGGAGGCTAAGGTTTATGTCCTCCGTATCATAGTTATTTTTTTTAATAAGGCCTAAACCCCCACGATGGTTGTTTTATTTTTATAAAAAACAAAGATTATTTCATTTATCAATAAGTTATTTTGGATTTAGATACTTATAAATAAGGAAAGAATAAAAGTCTTGTCAATCACTAATTAAAGACTTGAAATGTCCAACCTAATTAATACTACTTTCACATGTGGTATCGCACTTTCAACGGGCAGGTCATCTGCCCGTAATTCTTCTTCGCATTCCTACACCACACAGCAGCTATATAAAAACCCCATATTAGCCCATAATCTTCCTTCAGTACAGTCTCTGCAGTTCCTCTTTGCATTTGCCTTTTCAGCATTTTGCTCTCAAAGAGGAATCTCAGAGTCTCTCATTTACTTATATTCCCAAATTTCTACAAGAAAATGGAGGGCATTAACATGAAGATGTTTGTTGTTGCTGTTGTCTTGATGATAATGGCTATCTCCGCCGTGAAAGGCGTCGCCGCCGCTGATTCTCCGGCACCTGCTCCGGCTTCCGATGCCACCATTTTCGTCCCCACCTTCTTCGCTTCGTTTGTTGCTCTTGCTTTTGCTCTTCTCTTCTAAATTTAGCTCCATGTATTCTTGATTAAATCATGAGGGTCGTTTCGTAATTTCGTTGTTTTTTCTTTTTTTTCTTTTTTTTTTTTTTGTTTGTTTTGGAGTGACTCTTTGATTGTATTTTGTTAGTTTTGATGTATTTTTTGTGTGTAATATATTTGAAATTTTAGTGAGTATTTTTAGGTTATTCTTATTAATAAGAGATCTTGACTCTAGTGTTTTGCCTTCATAATTTTCATTTCTTTAATTATTTAGCTTTTAAAGATAACATTATATTATTCAAGCATTGGATCTCCTGTCTCATCTCGATTAAAAGCGGTCATGAAAAGAACAAGTTTAAAGTCACGATCAATTCCTTTTTCAAATCCTACTGCAGCTGCACAGGTCCTTCCCGCGTGCCACAAATGACTTATGAAGAAGAAGAATCCTGGAACAAAATGATTCGTTCATTTTATATGGTAGAGAAAATTATATATTGCAAAAGTGATCAAACGATATCTTTACCTTAAAATTGTAGTATGATGTTTTTTTCCTAATATATTTGAGGCTAATTTCGAATGTAAATACTTCTTTAATATGCTTAGTTTCTTATAAGTGTACCGAATTGCAAAAATCTCAAGAAAGCAAGGGCACATTTTAATAAATACAAAGTAAATTGAGAAAAATAAATTGACGAAAAAGAACCTTTATAAGCATCATATGTTGGACGATATTTACTTTTTAAACCTCTTTTGTTATTCTTTTTATAAAGAACTCCAAACCCATAAATTTACTTTAAATTAAAGGCCTAACTAGTTGAACTACCTTTTGTAAGGTGAAGTTCTTTATTAAAGTAACAAGTTGAGAGTGATTCCACTACTTGCAGTTGCAGTGGAATGATTATTCTGAGAAATGTGAATTTCAAGTCTCCAAAAACATATGCATTTTCAAACCTCAAAAAGTTACGAGGTAGATTGAATTGCGCGCAAACTAGCACGAACATTATAATTATAAAAATATAAAACAAAAGAAGTAGCTAGAGATTTCTAAATTCGTGTCAAGTCGTAGCCTTACATGAAAACAAATCCTTATCCACGTACCTATAGTATTGATCATGCATAGGACTACTAAGGTAAAAAGAATTTTGACAAAATGCTTTAGATTTTAGGAGAACTATAACAAGGAGGATGACGGACCCACTCACGACAATAAGGAGAAGCAATGGTTCAAATCCACATCGTGAGACCAGAACAGTGTAGAGAAGCATCGATGAATGCTATTAACATTGATGATATTCTTGCTGCCGGACTGATTCCTTTCCTTTTGATGTGGACAAATGGACATTCCTAGAATGAGCTACTCTCCTTCCTGTTGGAGGAAGACAATGCGAAAAAATTCATATATTAATAAGGCAAGGTGATTGTTCATTGACAACATTGGGGCGTAGCGAATTTACTATTGGGATCTCTGTAGCTAGAAAAAAATAAAATGAAGCCCTACAATGTCCATTGATTAGGGTATTACTTGAGAGAAGTGTAAAATGGGAAAAAAGGGGTGGCGTAGTTCAAATTTCTAATTATTTGAATGGTCAAGTAAATTTGGGAACAGAAGAAGCACAAGTGATATTGAATAGATGCCTTTGGATACAGACCAACGGCTGTTAGATTATATGCCCTCGTGAGACACTATTGACGGCAGCTACACCATGACTTCTCTACATGAGGCTGCTACAGAGGCAATGTGAGGAGCAAAGGATTAATTATATAGCCAAGACATATAGGCGACACTACTCGAGGTATTGTTCCCATTACTTGTACTTGTCCTTTTTGTGTACCGTTTCTTTATTTATAAAATTTTATATAAAAAAAAAATAGATGCCATAAACTAAGTGATATTCTTTTGTTGATTAGGAACCATTGAAGAGAATTCTCTTGGTCTCGGCATCAATTGATGGTGACTCTTGAGTTGTACATGTGAAGTGTGAACTAACAAGTTGTGCTTTTTATTGGAAGTTTCAATGAAAGGCCACCAAATTGTGCAAAATATGGACAACTCATCTCATAAATTTATAGCTACCAAATTTGGCCAATGATGTACTTATATGAGAATGCTGATATGAGTAACGAAAAATACATTAAAAATATAACCGTTCGACTAGTGGAAGGTTTTTTGCATTCAAATCTAAGAGGTTCTTACGTGCTCGGGCACTTAGGGGTCGTTTGGTAGACTGTACTAAGTAAAATAATCCCTGTATAAAAATTTAATCCGTCCAATACAATATTTGGTTGCTCAATTCAATTTATGCATAACTAATACATTGATTACTTATACCTCGTAGGAGGGCTTAGCTAATACCAAGGAAACCAAAGGATTACTAATCCCTGCATTAACTATACCTGGATAAGATCCTAAAATTACTCAACCGCCCCTCAAACCCTTTTCCTGAATTTCTTTATATACAGAAAGAAGAATATTCGAGGGTATAATAGTAAAGAAGATTTTGTACAGTTTTCAACCAACACAAGCTTAGATTATACATTGCATAGCTAATTTTTAATATAATGAACCAAACACTTGATAAAAAATAATCCCTGCATTCTTAATCCCTGCATTACTTGTGTTCGTACCAAACGACCCCTTAAGGTTTTTAACCAAACCCTATAACTTTTAGGAAACTGGCAGTAACATACAAGTAACTTGACTGAACATTCTTTTGTGTTTAATAGCAACTCTGAGTATTCATGACCTAAAAATTTTGAGTCCGCCACTGCTAGCTAAGTGTTCTGATACTTTATATTTAAATCTTGTTCCTATGAGTTGCTGCCTCAAAATCTCATTTGATAAAGATTTACCTTAATGCATTAACTTTCCTATTTTTTTTAGAAATAAATTAATGGGATGATCTCCTCTTTATGTTGCTAGATTTGCTTGTTTTGGTTTCCATGTCAATGTTTGAATATAACTCACTTTGGTGCCATCACAAAAATGTCAAAGATCACTGCTAAAATTCAACGGCCCTTGAGTTTTTCGTTTTAGGCAAAATGTTTAAAGCTAGAATCCACTAATTCAAACCACCACATGGATGAGTGAGAGTTGCTCAGTTCGTAAAAGTATATCCACCTACAACCGTTAGGTCCTGGGTTCGAGTCACGCTGGAGGAGAAGTGTGGAAACACTATAGATCCTCCTAATTTGAGAGGGGTTTAAAAAAAAAAGAAAAAACCCACCACATAACTACCAAAGAGAAAGACACTCCTCCTAATCAATATGCTAATATCTTGATTAAACATGATATGTCTATCTACATTTCATTTGGGGTGCACATGGGGAGTAAATAATGGCAAAGAGAAAAGGCCTAAATATACGCCTTTGACAAGTGAGGCTTGCACAGTTGGTAAAAGTACCTCTACCCACGATCGTTAGGTTTCGGGTTCGAGTCATGCTGGAGGGAAAGTGTTGGAAACACTATAGATCCTCCTAATTTGGGGGAAAAAAATATATATGCCTTTCCCCGCTAAATATATGATTAATCCATCCCTCAATATTTCTTCATCATCATCAAAATGCTAGCTTCAAAACTTGGTCGGTTGGTTTGAACCTTTATCTCTAAATTATACTAAGAGATCATTTGGTTGTCGGTTAAAGTTACACAGGTATTAGTTATACATGTATTAGTTATGCAGGAATAAGTTATGCATGTATTAGTTATGCAAAGATAAATTATGCAAGGTTCAGTTATGTTGGGATTAGTTATACATGGATTAGTAATGCGGTAGTTAGATAAGGATTAATAATACAAATGTAATGTGAGTGTTATTTATTATTAGCTTACTTTATTTTATTAAAATTGTAGTATAGTTTAAATATATATTTTTAAACAAGAAAACACAAGTTTGAATAAAGGGTATTCTTATCATTTTGTGTTATAATACAAGTATTATTATTACATGTATAAAGTTATTCCACCTTCTACCCTGCATAAATAATATATAGATTCCCTCATAACTTATACACGCATTAGTTATGCGGAAAAAAAAAAAATGAACCAAACATTGTATTAGCAATGCTACATTTGATGTGAAAAAGAAGAAAAAACAATCAAACATTGTATAACTTGTGCTAGCTTCTACTTGGAGATTATTTTTTTTTCTTCTTTTAACCAAGCAATATATAAAATTATCTTAATTTGAATACATGATTTAAAATTTCTTATGATTTAAAACCGGTGGAACAAAGCTATTCCCTAATTCTATTATTGCTCGTGGAGGGAAATGTCGCTTACAAAAGGATTGTAGACGAAATACGCTAATGGATCATTTGGTACGAACACAAGTAATGCAGAGATTAGTAATGCAGGAATTATAGTGTTTGGATTATTTTTTATTAAGTGTTTGGTTCATTGTATTAAATATTATTTATATAATGTATAATCTAAGCTTGTGTTTGATTTAAAACTGTACAAATAATTATACCTTTGAATATTTGTAGGATTTTTTATTTGAGGGCGGCTTAATAATTTTAGGGTCTTATCCATATATAGTTAAATCTGATATAAGTAATTAATCCCTTGGTTTCCTTGGTATTAGCTAACACTCCTATGACGTATAAGTAATCCATGTATTAGGTATGTATAAATATAATTGAGCAACCAAATATTATATTGAACGGATTAAATTTTTATAGAAAGATTATTTTATTCGGTACAGCCTAGTCCACTCTACCGACTGCTTCAGGTAAATGATTCTTTTCTCTTTCCTGGTTTTGTCATTCTTCTGATAACTACAGTAGCTATATGGTATTTCTTCTGCTCATTGATTTTTTCTTATATTTTTATTTGGATTTTCTGTTCATGTAAAGGGGCTTAGATCATTGCATAGTGATTTTCTTGCATGCCTTTAAGATTCCAACATCAAACTTGTTTCTGAGTATCTACTGCTTTAGATTTGGTTTTCATATACTTTTTGAAGAATTCCAAGCCTTAAGGAAAAGGCCAGCTAGCTTATATTGATCCATTCATATTGTCTTTTTGGAGTTGCAGATTCTTGAATGTTGCTGATTTATACTGTGGTTTGATACCATTGAGTTTTGGTTATTAAGATTGTGTTCAAAGCTTACTTACCATTTCAAAAAAACAAAAAATTTATGTTGATAGCCTGAAATTTGTTTGATTCTAGCTGAACATGGTGGGATTTATCTCTTAGCAGTATGCTGTAATCACCATTCATTTTCCTTTTTTGGGTGTTGATAAAGATTAATGACTTTCTCCTATTAATCCTGGGAAAAAATCTCATCCTTCAGTGAATAAAGTCACCCTTTGACCCTATTCCTGAAGCAATTGGGATAATTGTATGCAGTGAAGAGGAATTGAATTCTGGATTATTGCCAAATTAGTGAGCTTAACCTCAAAGTTGATTCCTTTCCCCTATGGATCGACTTAGTGGGCTGCCTGAATCGATATTGGTTCACATCCTCTCATTCGCGAACATGAGAGATGTGGTCAGAACAGCCATTCTCTCCAAACGCTGGCGACACCTGTGGTCAATTGTCCCAAATCTTGATTTTAGTTATGATTATTTCTATCCCTATCAGAATTATGTGGACTTTGTGAATCGGACCTTGCTTTCTCGTGGCACTTCTCAGATCAGAAGACTTAAAATTCGTCTCTTTTTAAATGCTAGTTATAATAAAGATTATGATGGATGGATTCTGTATGCTGCAAAGAATAAAGTGGAAGAGCTCTTCTTAGAATTTGATCAAGACTGTTGCTACTGGTGCCCACCTCAGTGTGTGTATCGCAATTCTTCATTCAAGACATTGAGTTTGTGGAGCTGCAAGTTTATATGTGATGTGCAAATAAGTTGGAACTTCTTGACAAAATTAACCCTCCGGTTCTCGGTGTTGGGGGGTCAAGATGTTCATAAGATTACGGTGGGTGCTCCAAAACTGGAATTCCTTGAGTTGGATTCATGCTGTGGCTATGATGATCTGAATATTAATTCTCCTTCTTTAAGAACGCTGATTGTATGCGAGTCTGAGTCAGTTGAGTTTGAATGTGGTCCCGTCATGACAATTTCAGCACCCAATGTTCAGACTCTGCGCCTATCAGGATTTCTTTATAGGAAGTGTATTTTGATGAATGTGCAGTCCGTTGTTAATGCCACCCTCAGTATTCATCCACACACTGGTTTCAGTGGTGAAAAGAAGAACTTAAAAGGACAGCAGGACAACCTAATGGAGCTGGTTAGGAGCCTTAAACATGTTGAGAACTTAACTTTGGGTGCTTGGTGCATTGAGGTTAGTTTTCGAAACAAGTTATCTGAATCTGGTCTTTCATTTTGCATCTTTTTTTTTTTT
>MCJB01048354.1:0-48202 GCA_002018475.1 Nicotiana obtusifolia | reverse complement strand
GTGTTGAATCGCGATCGACGCCTGGGAAACAGCTGCATCTCACAGGATATACCGGTTAAGCATTAGAGGGAAAACGATAGGCGATTCTAAGTAAAGGAACACTTACGTTTCATGTTTCACTTTTTAGGGAACGGCATGCCATCAGCAGGGATCAGATCGGAGGTCTTGATTCAGACAAATCGGCTCATCCAGCCCCGGTCCCTATCTTCATCGATGCTCGAGAACGGAGCCTTGCTGGCCCGGCGAGTGAGTTTTATCAGTCCCCCTCGGAACATCTGGGGAATGTATAATCGGAGTAAATGATCGATGGTAAAAGGATGTCCTCCTTCGACCTTACTCACAAAAAAGCGAAAGAGATAAATTATACGCCATACGGAGGGGTGGACCTGGCCCAAAGTAACATTATATCTCCTACAAAATTCAACGATTATAGGGTCCACATGTCTTAACGTGAATGGGTAGGTATAAACGCTGAGATAGCCCTCCACATGAGTGGTAATATCTTCGTTCGAGGAAGGGACTATCACTTCTTTATCAGTCCATCGGCATTCAGCCTTTACCCTGTCAAGGTGTTTTTGAGTGATCGAGCTGATGTACAGAGAGACCGGCTCATCTCGGCTAGGTACCGAGGAAGGCTTCTCAACTTTGAAGTCGGAGCCTATAAAGCACCCAACCGGTATAAAAGTCTTCAAGGGAGGTTCCGTAGAGGGTTCCTCAACATGGACGGGCTCATCCTCTTCAACGGACTGAGCAGGTGAAGGTTGTTGTTTCTGAGGAACTGATTTAGAGGTTTTGGCCATGGCAATTAAAGTAGCAGAAGCGAGAAGCAAAGGAAAAGAGAGTTTTTGTGATGAAGAAAGCTAGAAGACGCAGATTGTTAAATAATGTAAAAGCAAAGAAGGGAATTCTTAGAAGGGAGGAAGTATTTATACTTTCACGAAAAGCGACGGTTCAGAACACGATGCAAAGAAACATTAAATGCCGCACGCAGAAGTTGCAGAGTTCTGCAGACAGACGGGACAGGCAATGATTTCCTGTGCCAATGGTCACATGCATCACAGCGTTGTCGTCACACGCTAACAAAGGGTCCTTTAGGGTTGTGTGACTTGATGCCTTTAACTTCGTGTCACGCTTAGTGAAGGTGTTGATTATTTAAACGAAGATCTCAAAGAACGACGATTCATATCATTTTTTGTCCTTACTCTCCAATAAACGAGGGGACTATCTGTATTGGGTCGGATATAATCGACCGCGTAAGGAGGATTGAGCCCAGGCACAATGTAAGACCGGATTATTTTAATCCGGGATCAGCAAGTCGGATACGGGGCTGGAGCGATCGAGATAAGGCAATCGACGCCGGTCAAGGAAGGCATATCTTGTGGTAAAAGGATCAGTCTCGACCGGATATCTCGTGGATTCCTGATATCTCGGCGGGAGTCATGATCTCAACCGTCATAGATGTTAGACCATTATTTTTGGAATATTCCACCCCTTAATTGGGGGGATTCTATCTTGTAATCAGGTTTTTACCATATGTAGGGCTTTTCTTTTACCTATAAGAGGGGCATTTATCTCCATTGTAACGAAAAAGATACAGAACAAAAAAAAATACTATATACTTCAGCTATCTCTTATCAGAGTCGATTATCCCTTATTGTGTTTCATTTCATTATCAGCAATTCATTCAACTACAGTGGTTTGATCGTTCTTTTGCTTATTATATTTCAATTACTTGTCATTATATTTCACGTTGTATTGAATTGATTCATATATCCTTAGCACTACGAACAAATTTAATTGTTACTCGGATTTTAAGGGTAAACACCAACAACACTATATATTCAAGGACTCACCCCAGTACCCCTACTATTCAGACTTGTTTCTCCTACAGCATTGAGACAATACTTCAAGTGGAGATTTATCAGTCTCAAGCTATATTGCGCGAACTCTTCAAAAGCCCTGTGGAATCCATACCGATACGACATGATGTGGGTGTTAGTATGAGATCTACACCAGATTTGGTCAACTTAACTTGGATACTTTGACTGCATGTACGACCAAGACGTATAGATTGACTTGGTATTTGGTTTGATTTTTTGATTTATCTTGTATATATAGTTGTATAAAATATGATAAATATTTTGCTATTACGCGAGATATCTTGTGAACAAAATATTAGATTTTATAATGAATTAAATATTTTTAGTTTTAGTTCAATAACTTTAATCAATCAAAATATATATTTTATATTGTAATATACATTTATTAGTTGTACTCCAGTATCCATATCCGCACTTAAATCCATATTCCTGAATCTTAAAATTTGTGGGATGAAGAATTTGTCTAAATTCGCACCCATATCGAATACTCGCACCCGAGTCCAAACAATATAAGTTTCAGGGATGGAATAGCCTTCATTCTTGTCTAGTAAATTCACAAACACCCTCCATACAACTTATCCATTTGATGCAATGGAAGTGGATATTTCCGACACGAGCTATTGGGATCAAATTGCTAATATTTCCACTAGCACTAAATGTTACACTTCCAACAAGTGTGTTCACTCTCGTTGAGGTATGTGAGAGGCAAAAATTAACTTTAAAATGAACTACTATGGGCAAATGTCATTTTTTAATTGCAAAGATTAAAATTTATTATACTTAACTGAACAAACAGATTATCTCTTAACTCCTCTCCTTCGAAAAAGTCGCTAGAGCAACAACTTCTCATATCAGGTATCTCCCCTGAGCCTATTCATTTTCTAGTTCGAGAAATTGATGGCGGTGACTCCACTGTTTACCCTAGATTATGAGTAACAATTAAATTTATATGTGATTTTAAGGATACGCGACCTGATTTAATACAATTAAAGAATAAACAAAAATAGAGACTAAATTAGTGAACAAGGAAAAAAAAGCAAACCGCCAAGATTGAGTAATCTTCCTGTGTTAGAAGCCCTTTGAAATAAAATATGAAGCAGATAGTAAAGCAAATTAGACTATAGCTTTTTTATATTGATTGTATATCGTGTCCCTTTTACAAATGGTGCTGTGTGTTTATATAGGAGAGGTGAAAAATTCTATACAAGGTAAAAATCTCATTTACAAGGTAAGATATTCCTAGAATTAATGGATTCAACGTCTTTATTGATCTGACCCGCGATTCCCACCGAGATGTTTGTATATCACGAGATTTCCGGTCCTTCAGTTACGCAAATCTGATAACTTTACCATAGGATGTTTTACCCTGATCGGCTTCGACGATTTCACTTCGAGCGCTTTGGCTTCGAGCTTCGTTCAGACGACATCCGATCTCGGGCTTCTTATATTTGATATTCCGGTCTCGAACTCTCGGTTGGTGGCTCCAATCGACGTTGGTCGTGGAATCCCAAAATCGGTATTTCCTATGTAAGCGATCGGGTTCGACCCCATACAGATAGTCCCCTCGTTTTTTGGAGAGTAATGACAAGAAACGATATGAGCCGCCGCTTTCAAGATTAGGTTAAGTGGAGAGATACTTATAGTGAGCGACACGGAATTCCAAACGTCAAATCAGATAACACAAAACGTCTTGTTGATGAATGACGGCAGCATGATGACGCATGCGGCCAGTATCAAAAAGGTCTTTTCATGTACCAACTGGCGACAAACTGTGCGATTCTTGCAAACACCAATTAATGCTTTCTCATTTTGGGTTTCAACCGCCGCTTTTGAAAAGTATAAATAGCCCTCTCATTTTTCAATTTTCAAGTTTGTGTCGTTTGAATACCATATTTCCCAAGTTCTCTAAACTCTATTCTTCAAGTAATTTCTCTTACTACACTTGCATCTACTCGCTTTCCATCTCTTTAACTTCAATGGGGAAGACATCTAAGTTTGTTCCTCAGAAGCAACAACCTTCTTCCTCTCAACCCACTGAAGAGGTCGAGCATGTCGTTGTTGAGGAAACTTCAACAGATCCTCCTCTAAAAGCTTTTATACCGGTCGGATGCTCAATCAGCTCCGACTTTAAGGTGGAGAAGGCTTCCTCAGTACCGGGCCGGGGCGAACCGGTCATTAGGTATATTAGTTCAATCACGAGCAAAACCCTTGATAGGGTGAAAGTAGAATGTAACTGGGTGGGTGTAAAGATGTGGTAGTCCCCTCTCCGGATGAGGCGATTACCACCCACATGGAGGGCTATTTGAGTGTTTACACTTACCCCTTCACGTTGGGAACTTTGGACTCCATTATTGTCGCCTTTTGCAAAAGTTATGATGTTACGTTGGGTCAGATTCACCCTTCCGTTTGGCGAATAATTCGTCATTTCCGCTTTTTTGTAAGTAAGGTCGATGGGCATCCTTTGACCATAGATCATTTACTGCGATTATACAGTCCCTGAATCTTCCGAGGGGGACTAATAAAACTCGCTCGCCAGGCAACCAAAGCCCTGTTTTCGGGCATTGAGGAGGACAAGGACCGGGGCAGGATGAGCCGATTTGTTCGAATAAGGACGTCGGACCTAATCCCTGCAGAAGATATGTCATTCCCTGAAAAGTGGAACATGAACCGTAAGAATCATTTTCCTATCCAAATTCATCTGTTGTTTTTCCTTTGTTATCTCACTAATATACTTTGTAAGATGTCGCCGTTTCTCAAATGCCGGCTGCGATTCAACATTTGGAAGAGTGGGTCCGGAAGGTGATAGCTCAAAGGACCTACTCAAAGCGCCTGGCGTGAGATATCGAAAGGCCTATGGGAGGCCAAAAATCATGGTGAGACCGATAATGCTTATATTTCATGCTTTATGTGATCGGTGTTGCAGCTAATTCATTTCCTCCTTCCTTTGCAGGTCTATCGAAGGACGTTGAATTGAGGCCGACGTCCCCCAGTAGAGAGGTTCCCTGCCCTACCCCTATCTCGGAGCAGGAGGGAGAGAAAAAGAGAAAAGAAGCCCTCGGTCCCTCTGAGCCCAAGAAAAAAAGAATTAAGAAGAAGAGCATAGCTCGTAAGCCCAGAATTGCCGACTTGGCTATCCGATTGAGTGATGATCCCGAGGAAGATAGGGACCTCGGTATTTCAAGCAACGAGCCATCTCGGGCAGTCCCCGAGCCGAGGACTGATGAAGCTCGTACTCCTCTAGTAGAGTACCTTGATGCAAGGGCGAGGATCGGGGTTTGCGGCGATGCACGGGAGGCAGTACAAGGAACCTCGGGTCCCCCAGAAGCAATGGACTCTCCTTCTTTCTCGGAGGCAACCTTCAATGAAGCCCGAGCTGCAAGGGCGCATTCGCTGAGCAAAGACCACGTACCGGTAGGGCCCTTTGAAGACTTTTCCGATGGTGTGCCATCGGCTGACACCTTTGGGCTCGAAGTGCCGAGGAAGAGTCCCTCCGCGGAGACGAGCAGGGTATCTTTTGGTCCCAAGTTGGTCGATAGATTCCTACTCCGAGTTCCAATCCTGATCGGAAGAGGATAATAAAGTTCGCCATTCCTGAAGACGCTAGGGCTCTTGCCGCGCCTGTGAGCGTGGCTAGCTACCTTCGGTGTCTGGTGACCGAGGAAGATCAGGCTGCAAGGATGAGGTGGTGAGGCCTTCTTATTCAATGAGGCTCAACAGGCAGCAAATAAGGTAAAGTTTCTTACAGGCTTTGTTTGGTGTTTGTTATTTTACTCTTCAACCTGTACTGACCGTTTTATTTTCTTTCATATTCATAGTCTTCGGTGCTTCATCATGAGGCTTTCCTTCGGCTAAGGGAAGAAAAGGCACGTCGTCAGCGACTCGAGGGGGAGATGTCGACTCTTTGGGTTGAGCTAGACTTCATGCGCAGGGAGAATGCTAATACACTCGACCAGCTGGGGCAGCAACCTGACCGAATAGATCAATTCCGATCTGCATTGAGCGAGGCCAAGGCAGAAACCAGCGAATGGAGAGCTAAGGTCGATCTGCTGACTTCGGAAAAGGAGACCCTTCAGGCTCATGTAGTTTCTTTGGAAGAACAATTCTTGGAGGTGCAAGAGAAAATCAGGACTCTGACTAAGAGCACCGATACACTTTAGTCCCAAGTCGAGACGCTCACCTCGGATCGTGATGTTCTGGTCAACGAGCTGCAATCGGCAAAATCTGAGATTGCCACGTCTAAAGCTAATGCCGATGATCTGATAGCTCAATATAGGGCCGACGCCAAGGCTGCCCAAGAGCAATCAAAGATTCTGGTTGAGTATGCCAAGTGCCAAACCCGCCTTTCCGTTCTCGAGGAGCTACAAGCTCAAGGCTTCGATCTATCCATCAAGGTCGATGATGCAGCAAAGATTGAAGCCGAGGCTAGAAAGTGGGCCTTCCCTGAAGAAGAAGAAGATTCCGAGAATTTTGATTGATGCCATCTGTTGTATAATATGTCTTTCTAGGATTCTCACTTTTTGTAACACACTTTGTTTCGTATATATAAAAGATTTTCTATTATCTTCCTTTTTTGTTTGATCTATTCTGATAATCCAATTTGCAGACTTTTCTGCCCTTCAGGCTTAGTTAAGACTTAGCTTATTTCTCAGTAGATTTTCCCCTTTCATGGTCGATTGGATAAGGCCTAAGCCTTGAAAGGGGGTCGAGGTTTGCCTAAATAGGTCTTATTCCTTTTCGAATTTTATTAATTCGACGTGGCCTTGGCCCGTTAAGAAATCAGAGTTCTGTCTTAACATATTTCAATTTCCCTCGAGTCCAACTAGATTCGGCCTTTTACAAATTTGGATTTTCCTGAATAGGTCTTACTTTCCTTCGAGTTTCAATTAACTCGATAAGGCCTTGGCCTTTTAAGGAATTGGAGTTTGCCTTAACCGGTCTTTCCCCTCTTCGAGTTTTACTTGGTTCGGCCTTAGCCTTTTATGTGTTGGGATTTGCCTTAACAGGTCTTACTTCCCTTTGATTTTCGTATGAAGTTCTGAACAATGCTAATTTCTGATCATGTAATAAAACTTGAAGGGGCCCTTGGGCTTGGAGACAGGATATTGGTGACGAAAAGCTTTCATTAGCATTTAGGTGCTTGTACAATTTGCTTAGGTGGTAGATCAGTCTATTCGGGCACGATAATTTCGACCGTTTGACCCTTACATTGATTCCTAACGATCTACGGGAGGTTCCCTCGAATTTAAATGACCAAACAATGAATCGAAATAGATAAGCGATCTTCTGATAATCATGGTCGATCGAAGTTGTGCACCAAATATTATTATCTTCGATGAGCGACCGATCTAGGTTAGCACGATTACTGGTTGCCTCATTGAAAACCTTGCCGCAATACCCAATTTGAGACAAAACCGGTCGAAGGGAAAAAGAGTGCAATGCGTGCTTTCAATCGTAATGTCATGGGCTTCCTGGTTCGAGATTGCCTCGTTCAATACCTGCAGATGTTAGCAAAACAAACAAACAAAAAAGTGCAATTTCATACCTTAACAATAGTATCGTTTTAGGTGACTTATATTCCAATTGTTTGGCAGCTGTTTGCCCTCCATGGTTCCAAGCTTATAAGATCCCTTTTCGGTGACCTTCAAGATGGTATAGGGCCCTTCCCAGTTCGGTCCTAACTTTCCGTCATTCAGATTTTGAGTGTTGAGTGTGACTCTTCTGAGCACCAGGTCTCCTATGTTGAAGTGTCGAAGATGGGCTCTCCGGTATAATACCTTTCGATCTTTTATTTTTGGGCTGCCATTCGAACAAGGGCTGCTTCCCTTCTTTCGTCTAATAATTCCATATTGATGTTCATAGCTTCTCTATTTGATTCTTCGGTTGCACATCGGAACCTGACACTCGGTTTGCCTACCTCGACTGGTATTAAAGCCTCAGCTCTGTATACTAGAGAGAAAGGAGTGGCCCCGGTGCTAGTTTTCTTAGTCGTGCGGTAAGCCCATAGAACCTCGGGCAGTATTTCTTTCCATTTTTCCTTTGCGTCGGTTAACCTTTTAATCAAGTTTCGTATTATGGTTTTGTTGGTTGACTCAGCTTGTCCATTGATGCTGGGGTGATAGGGCGCCGATAAGATCCTCTTGATCCTGTTATCTTCGAAGAACTTTGTCACTTTACTGCTGATGAACTGCTTACCGTTATCACACACGATCTCCTATGGCATCCCAAATCGACATATGATATGGTCCCAGATAAAGTCGATCACCTCCTTTTCTCTAACATTTTCATAAGCCTGCGCTTCAACCCATTTGGAAAAGTAGTCAGTCATAAAATGAATAAATTGAGCTTTAGCTGGCGAATAAGGGAGAGGGCCAACAATGTCCATCCCCCATTTCATGAATGGCCATGGCGACAAGACCGAATGCAGTGTCTCTCCGGGTTGGTAGATCATCGGTGCATGCCTTTGGCACTCGTTGCACTTGCGAACGAATTCGTTCGCATCTTTCTCCATATCGATCCAATAATAGCCTGCTCCAATTATTTTTCGAACCAAGGATTCGAAACCGGAGTGATTCCCACATGAGCCTTCGTGTATTTCTCTTAAAATATACTCGGTGTCTCCTGGTCCAAGGCATATTGCGAGGGGGCCTCCGAACGTCCTTCTGAATAGGGTCCCATCATCGGATAAACAGAACCGGGCTGCTTTTATGCGTAATGCTCTCGATTTTTTGGGATCCAAAGGGAGTTTACCTGAGCTGAGATATTCTATATACTTGTACCTCCAATCCTAGGTCAAGCTTTGTCGAATTGATTTCGGCATGGCCTTCCTCCACCACCGACCTTAAGAGTTGTACAACTTTTTCGGACTCAATTTCCTCGTCTTTGACCGACGATCCTAGGTTGGCGAGGGCGTCGGCCTCATTGTTTTGTTCTCGAGGTATGTGCTGCAAAGTCCATTCTATAAACCTGTGCAACGTGACTTGAAGATTGTCCAAATACCTCTGCATTCGCCCTTCTCTGACTTCGAAAGTCCTGTTTACTTGGTTGACCACGTGGAGGGAATCGCATTTGGCTTTGATTATCTCTGCTCCCAGGCTTTTGGCCAGCTCTAAACCTACAATCATAGCTTCATACTCCGCTTCGTTGTTAGTCAATTTTACAGTCTTAATAGACTGTCGAATAGTGTTTCCGGTTGGAGGTTTTAATACGATACCAATCCCCGATCCTTTCGAATTCGAGGCACCGTTTGTGAACAGGGACCCCACTCCCAAAGGAGTACCCGATTTGGTCATTAATTCTTTTTTGACCTCGAGAATTAGTGACGGTGCAAAATCAGCAACGAAATCTGCCAATACTTGAGATTTGATCGAGGTTCGGGGCCGATATTCGATATCGTACCCGCTTATATCGATGGCCCACTTGACCAATCGGCTGGATAGCTCGGGCTTATGCATTATATTTCTCAGGGGGTAAGTTGTTACTACACATATAGGATGGCACTGGAAGTAGGGTTTTAGCTTCCTAGAGGCACTCAATAAAGCGAGTGCTAATTTTTCTAGATGCGGGTATCTAGTTTTGACTTCTCCTGAGGTTCTACTGACGTAATAAATAGGAAATTGCGTACCTTGTTCTTCTCGAAACAGGACCCCACTCACCGCTACTTCCGAAACGGCAAGGTAGAGGTATAATTGTTCACCCGTTTTTGGCGTATGCAGCAAAGGTGGGCTAGAGAGATACCTCTTGAGCTCTTCTAACGCGCACTAGCATACTGGACTCCACGAGAAATCGTTCTTCTTTTTCAGCAAGTTGAAAAACCGGCGACTTCTATCGAAAGACCTTGAAATAAACCGGCCTAAAGCAGCTATCTGACCTATCAGCTTTTGTACAGCCTTTACACTGTCTACGATTGTAATGTCTTCGATGGCTTTGATCTTCTCGGGGTTAATTTCTATTCCCCGATTCGAAACTATGAAACCGAGGAATTTTCCTGAGCCCACTCTAAATGCGCACTTCTTCGGTTTCAACTTTATGTTGTACTGTTTCAGTACATTGAACGTTTCCTTCGAATGACTCAAATGGTCCTCTGCTTGCAGGGACTTAACTAACATATCATCAATGTAAACTTCCATTATTTTTCCTAATTATTTTTCGAACATTTTGTTTACTAGGCGTTGATAAGTAGACCCCGCATTCTTTAACCCGAATGGCATCACGTTATAGCAGTATGTACCATACTTAGTGATGAAGGATGTCTTTTCTTGATCATCCTTGTCCATTCATATCTGGTTATAGCCGGAGTAGGCGTCGAGAAAGCTAAGGGTCTCATGGCCAGTGGTGGCATCGATCATGCGATCGATGTTAGGTAAGGGAAAAGAATCTTTAGGACATGCCTTGTTTAAATCTTTGTAATGTATGCTCATTCTTAACTTATTTCCCTTTTTAGGAACTACCACTACATTTGCTAACCATTCTGGGTATTTAACTTCACGAATGGATCCTATATTTAAAAGCTTGGTTACCTCATATTTGATGAATATTTGCTTGACTTCGGATTGAGGCCTTCTCTTTTGCTTGACCGGCAGAAATTTAGGATCGATGCTCAGTTTGTGAGTCGTGATCTCCGGAGGTATCCCTGTTATGTCAAGATGGGACCAAGCGAAATAGTCTTCGTTAGCTGAAAGAAAATGAATAAGTTTAGTCCTGAGCTCGGAACATAAGCCCGAGCCCAGGTATACCTTCCGATCCGGTGCATCCTCTCGGAGTGAAATTTTCTCGAGTTCCTCGACCGTCGACTTAGTTGCATCGGATTCGTCGGGGCCGACGAATGACCGGGGAATCCCGTATTCATCGTCTTCGATAAGTTCCTGTTCACCTTCGTTTTTTGAAGGCGATACCTGTGATTGCTATTTGGTTCTTTGAGAAGGGGCTATCGTTTCCGGCATTGCTTCTTCTACTGCGAACATTTCTTTCGCCTCGTGTTGTTCTCCATAAACAGTCATGATCCGATCAGCTGATGGGAATTTCAACATTTGGTGCAGTGTCGAGGGCACCACTCTGATATCATGAATCCATGGTCTCTTGAACAAGGCGTTGTATCTCATATCCCCTTCGATTACGCAGAATCTCATTTCACGAACGGTACCGGCAGTGTTTACTGGTAAAGTTATTTCTCCTTTGGTTGTCTCGCAAGCCATGCTGAAACCATTGAGGATCCGAACTTCAGGAATAATTCGATCAATCAACCCGAGCTGTTCGATAACCCATGACCGAATTATGTTAGCTGAACTACCGGGATCGACCAACACACGCTTTACCTTGGTTTTTTGCATAAGCATCGATATTACTAAGGCGTCGTTATGGGGTTGTATGATTCCTTCCGCATCCTCCTCGCTGAAGTGCAAAGCTCCCTCCATCGCGTAATCCCGAGTGTGCTTTCCTCGGGTGATAGATATTTTTGTGCGTTTCAATAGCGGTCCTTGGGGTGTATCTACCCCACCGATTATCATATTGATCGTGTGTTGAGGCTCCTCCTGGTTTACTGGTCTATTCCTGTTCCCGTAATGGTTTTTGGCTCAGTCTCTCAAAAACTCTCGAAGGTGCCCATTTTCGAGCAACCGTGCCACCTCTTACCTCAACTGTCGACAGTCTTCTGTCTTGTGCCCATGTGTACCATGGTACTTATATATCAAGCTAGGGTCTCTCTTAGCTGGATCCGATTGCAGCGGTCGAGGCCACTTGGTATCCTTTATATGGCCGATGGCCGATACGAGAGTCACTGAGTCGACGTTGAAGTTATATTCGGACAGTCGTGGTGCTTCTCGGGAGCAGCGACTCTCTCCAAGTTGTTTCTTGCGAATGGTCCTCGGTTCCTTCGATTAAGATCATTCCTCCTTTCTTGTCTCGGGGAACCCTGCCTTATTAGAATGGCCTTTTGGTCTCCAGAATATGGTTGATGCCTGTCTCTGTTTGATCTTGGCTCTCGATAAATATCTCTGTGAACCCTATCATGAGTTCTGATGGGGTAAGTGGATCTCGATGGGGCCCCAAGTTGATCGTCCTCGACCCTAATCTTTGATTGGTATCGGTTGTGTATATCTGCCAAGTGGCAGCCGGATATTCAATCAAGCTTTCCTTAAGCTGCTGTGAAGCCGTTGAACTTCGAGCGTTGAGCCCTTGGGTGAAAGACTGTACTGCCCAATCATCAGTGACCAGTGGTAGGTCCATCCGTTCCATCTGAAAGCGAGATACAAATTCCTGAGCATCTCGTTATCTCTTTGCCTAACTTTAAATAAGTCCGATTTCTGTGTCTCGACTTTGATGGCACCCGCATGAGCTTTTACGAAGGTATCCGCAAGCATGGCAAAAGAATTGATGGAATTCGGGGGAAAGTTGTGGTACCAAGTCATTGCCCCCTTTGACAAGGTCTCTCCGAATTTCTTTAAGAAGACGGACTCAATCTCATCGTCTTCGAGATCATTTCCCTTTATGGCGCATGTGTATGCTGTTACATGCTCATTTGGGTCAGATGTCCCATTGTATTTCGGAATCTCCGTCATGCGAAACTTCTTCAGTATGGGTTTTGGGGCGGCGCTTGATGGAAAGGATTTCTGTACGAATTTCTTTGAGTCTAAACTTTTAACACCGGAGGTGCTCCTGGTATTTGGTCCACCCTCGAATTATATGTTTCTACCTTTTTATCATTGGCCTCGATCTTCTTCTCGCCTGACTCGACCCGTCTGGTCAACTCTTCGAGCATTTTCATGATCCCGGTGTTTGCCCCCGATCCGCCTTCGCTTGGTTCCACTGTGATAGGTTCATTTTCGGGGATAGTTTCCCGAGGAGGCCCGGTCCCTATCCCGTTCGAAACTTGACTCCGATTTTGTAGCTGAGCAATGGCCGCTTGCTGGGCTTGCAACATGTTGAATATCATCCTGAGGCTAATCCTGTCCTCCTTCTCGTTCTGTTTTGCCGAGCGGTATTCTCTTCGGACACTATTCGATGGGCTAGAGGTCCGATCCTCATCGACCGCTATTTGGGAGTTAGTGTCGATTGGGACTTCATTTCCGGGTGGCAAGTTGTCGTTTTCGCCCTAGTGATTAAATTCGCCATCGACGAATTGAGGCACAGATTGAGAATGTGACACGATTGTACTGTAACCTGAAAGAAAAGGTGTTCTGCAAAGAACAAGTGTAAAATAGTTTGTGTAACAGAAAGTTGCATTAAACGATCACTATTATCCTTGGCCCCACGGTGGGCGCCAAATTGTTTACCCTAGATTATGAGTAACAATTAAATTTATATGTGGTTTTAAGAATACGCGACCTGATTTAATACAATTAAAGAATAAACAAAAATAGAGACCAAATTAGTGAACAAGAAAAAAAAAAGCAAACCGCCAAGATTGAGTAATCTTCCTATGTTAGAAGCCCTTTGAAATAAAATATGAAGCAGATAGTAAAGCAAAGTAGACTATAGCTTTTTTATATTGATTGTATATCGTGTCCCTTTTACAAATGGTGCTGTGTGTTTATATAGGAGAGGTGAAAAATTCTATACAAGGTAAATATCTCATTTACGAGGTAAGATATTCCTAGAATTAATGGATTCAACGTCTTTATTGATCTGAGCCGCGATTCCCTCCGAGATGATTGTATATCACGAGATTTTCGGTCCTTTCAGTTATGCAAATCTGATAACTTTACCATAGGATGTTTTACCTTGTTCGGCCTCGACGATTTCACTTCGAGCGCTTTGGCTTCGAGCTTCGTTCAGACGACATCCGGTCTCGGGCTTCTTATATTTGATATTCCGGTCTCGGCCTCTCGGTTCGTGGCTCCAATCGACATTGATCGTCGAATCCCAAAACCGATATTTCCTATGTAAGCAATTGGGTTCGATCCCATAAATCCACACCAGTCACCGCCCAAAGCCTATACAATATTTGGACTACCTTGTCACGGTAAATGAGCCGAACAAAAATTCCAGCGAACTCCAAAGCCGGGAAAACAGACAACACTATCAAACAAAAAGACATCTTTGTTATGTGGTATCTTTTTAGCCAAAGTAGTGATAGCTAAGTCAAGACAAACATTTAAACTATCAGATTGGAAGAAGTCGTACTAGGCTTCTGATTTCACCACACTCTTACAAATACGAAGATGGAAAAATGCACACTGCATTAAATAACGAAATCAAAACCTGAAGCAAGATGTTTTTTCTTGCAATAATTAGGCCTAAGGAGAGGTGTTGCTCCCTAGCGCACACGCAAGTATACGTGGTCGACAAGTAATATAGGATTATGAGTCCAGGTTGTCGTACCCACAGGGACTTAAATTTACTACTTTCTAACGAACTAACACTGTTATTTAAACAAGCAAGAATCGAGTTTAATAGTTGGGTTATTCTACTTATAATTCTAATTTATATCTAAGAATTACAAAGAACAAAGTACGTATTTTGTAATCAAATAAAACAAAAATTCTAGGGTTGTGATTATGTTTCCAATCCTATTGCGTTCTAATTGACTTCTCGTTCATATAATTCATGTAAGATTGCTAATTGATCGATAAATATACTCATAGCCTTCTTCCGAAGTACTATGTGCCTATTCCTAACAAGATTAACACCTATATTCCTATGGAATTAATTTAGCAAGAATGCAATAAGAACACGATATTCAATTAAACATGGTGATTAAGTATATTCATATCCTAACCACGAATCCGCCACCTTAAAAAGGTTAAGAACACGCTTTCTTCAATTCTTATTCAAATCTAAATATAGTTTTTCCAAACATAGCATAGATAATTGATAGAACTTAATTGATGGCCAAAACAATTAAGCAATTAGGCATAGAATTGAAGAAACAATCATATTAACATGAACTATCAAAACGAAATCGTCAAGTTCGAAACACAATATTAATGGCTAATCACAACCCCAGAACAAGGGGTGATTAGCCACTCATGTTCAACAAAATCAAAAGACGAAGTATTGAAAAACTAATAAAAATACTAGACAGAGTTGATGAACTGAAGATCGATTGCGTTGTTGATGTTCCTTCGCGTTCTTAGCCTTCAAAATCACGTTCCCCCCCTCCAAGATAGGTTTAGGAGTGTTTATATAGGAGTTGGGAAGGTTTGGGGTCGAATTAGGGGTCTCCTAGACGGATCAGGACAGCTTCCCGCAGTCGGCGCCCTGGCTGGCGCCAGGCGCCCCCCCAGGGCGCTGCGTCCAGTAACTTTTCCATCCTCTCTGCCTCCAGCGCCACAGGTGGCGCCAGGCGCTGCCTGTGGCGCCCAGTCCCTCTTGGTCCGTTTTCTTCTCGTTTTGGCTCGTTTCTTCCCCGTTTCGCCCCCGATTGCTCCTAAGTCATTCCTACACATAAAAACACATTACATTAACATGAATCAACGCAATTAACATCCCAATTACATGAAACAAGAGCTAAATATGAGGTGACTTACATAAAATTTCACATCTTTTCTACCAAACATCAACACCCCACACTTAGACTCTTGCTCACCCTCGAGCAATGGGATTATATACAACCTTCCCTCTACCAACTCTTAATATTATCACGAAACATTCAACTTTTCAAACAACCCATACTCTTGAACACAATCAATACTAGCAAATAACTATGAACACATAACTAATCTATATAATTCCCGTAAAGTTCACTTAGGCATAATAATTCAATAATTCAATAACCCCATTGTCACCACCCAACCTCAAAGCCGACTTGCCACATTAAGCTATTTCAATGAATATACTTACGTAACAAGACAATTTATACATTACCAATTGTTCATGAAATCATGTGCCCTCACCAATTATCTAAAGAGTGAACATATATGAATAAAATCACACAAAATTTGCACAACATACCCTCACTCTCACAAAGAACTTATATGCTTCCCATAAAGTACCATAAGCTTGCCCGTAGTGTAGAATTTCACTAATTGAGTCAGTCAAATCTAAGATCAACTAGGACTTTGTAAGATTGTAATGTAGGCTAGGGGAAGGGTAGGATATATTTGGTACTAGTGGCTAGTCCTCCTAAGTACTTAATACACTACACTCAACATTTAAACACTTCTTTTTTTTTTCAATTGTTAAACTTGTCTCACATACATAGCCTTTCATTTTCAACTCAGCAATTTCTCTAATCACTTAGCACACAACAATAGGAGGTGTTTTTTTTTTTTCCATATATTTTTCACTAACAATTTTCTCTTTTTCATCATCATTTTTCTTTCTTCTTTTTCACCCTCCATACACATTTTGCATCAGCTAGTGATTTCTCAGTTTAGCTTCAAATAACCAACTAGTCTTTTCACTGTTCCACTCACAATCAAGACAATCCCTCTAACACTACCCTTACTTCTTCTAGCGACTAAGTGCTTTCGGAGGTAAAGGTTCAAATAAGGCTCAATTTAAGAACAAAGTCAAGGGAATAGCTTGTAATATAGGTACCAGAAGAAAAAGGCTTATAGGCTCAAAAGGGCTAGCAATGGACAAATTTATATTCGATGTGACAAGCACATCCATAATTAAACAAGAAAGTGCCTATATCATTTCTTAGATCAGCCTAACTTACAATTTCGCTTTAATTAACACACGGGGCAAGTTCTAGACTATATAAGACAGCATAGAGAATGCAAAACCTTACTCACACAATGCACATGACTCAATCACAACGGTTCTGTTCAAATTTCGAGTTAAGCAAGCATATACAATTGAAACAATTAAGCAGTAAATACACTATATGGTAAGCAAGTCAACAATTGAGAAGAGGCGTCACAAATTAGGCTGTTGTTCTTTCGACTTATAACTTAACTAACGGGAAGTGGATAATATGTCATAACCTATTGTACTAGCATAAACCATGTCAAGAAGTATTGCAATATACCCCAGTTCTTCCTAAGACTAGTCCTAAAAGAAAAATTAAAATTTGCCCGGTTCGAGCTACATCCTTGGAAAAGAACCGGTGCCCTAAGAAAAACCAAGGAATATTACCTAACTAAAAAAATAAAACAAAATCTTTTTGTCATATTTAATCCAATTTTTATCCCTCAAGAAAACGATCCATCGTCGGGAAAAATCTGAAAAAAATTAAGTTGTACACTAAAGAATAATAACAATACAACTATTAAAAAGACCAAAATAAAACTAAATCATACATGATATGCATTCACAACAATCACAAAATAGATATTTCCCCACCCCACACTTAAACAATGCATCGCCCTCGATGCATGCAAACATGTCAAACAGAGCAGGTTGAGAAAAGAACTCCCTGTTTGCGCTTTCTTCAGGTTATTGGCGAGATGATGGAGGAGGTTCCGACGCTTGTACCTTTTCTAATGTTTTCACGGGCCCTATTATCCTGCAACGCAAGCAAACAGGAATGTGAGCAATGTTCAAAACATATGCCATAGGTTGGCATGCTCGTCGTCACATGACCCCACACTTAAAATCGAAGCATAAGTACAAGCATAAGTACAAGTGTTGAGCCATAGTATCCCAACCCCACACTTAAAATCGTGGCATATTCTGCCTGCAGCGCCCCAGGCAGCGCCAGGCGTTGGCCTGGGCGCTGCTGGCCGAAACTTCCTTTTTTTTTTTTTTTTTTTTTTTTGATATGTCACTAATATGTATTACAACATTACATCTAATAATTGTATACAACACTTGTATTCCCCTATCTAATCTAAAATAATAAAACAAGAAGTTAAACTACAAAAAAAATTGATAAAAATTGGGTTGCCTCCCAATAAGCGCCTGATTTAACGTCGCGGCACGACTCAGATTCGTGCTCTCAATCTGGCTTGATTTCTAGCCTCCGAGCTTCTTCAAAAGATGGCCTGAGACGGGTCAGAGTTACAGGCCTTTCCCATTCTTCTGCTTTTCTGAGCCCCGAGACATAATTGCCGGAAATATCCGGTACTTTCTTAATTTCTTTCGTCAGACTCTTTTCCACCTCCCCAAGCAATCCTCGTTCAATAGGATCAACCGGAATCATGTAAGGCAGTAGTGATGTGAAAGTATTCTCCACCACCGAGATCATTGCTAATTCCTCATAATGGGTAGGCAACCGAAGTGCTTTATAAACCTTGAATACTTCTTCTTGATTACCCAGTCTCATCGTCATTTTACCTTCACAGACATCGATAATGGCGCAGCCAGTAGCTAGGAATGGACGTCCCAAAATAAATAGGACGTCCTTATCTGGCTCTGAATCCAAAATGATGAAGTCTGCAGGAAATATGAATGAGCCAACTTGGACTAGGACGTCCTCAATCACACCCTCCGATGGGCCAAAGAGCGGTCTGCCAACTGTAATATAACCGTGCGTGGGTCACCCAATCCCAACTGTCGGAACACTGAAAGTGGCATCAAATTTATGCTTGCTCCGATGTCGCATAATGCTCTTCCCACAGCATGTTTCCCAATTGAGATCTGAATAGTGAAGCTGCCCGGATCTTTTAATTTTTGTGGCAGCTTGCCTTGAATTCTCTAACTGCACTCTTTAGTAAGTGCCACCGTTTCAAACTCAGTCAATATTCTTTTATTAGCCACAATATCCTTGATATACTTTGCGTATTTAGGCACCTCTTGCAAAATATCCACCAATAGAATGTTGATTTGTACCTGTTTTAGAATCTCAAGGAATTTTTTGTAGGCCTCATTGTCTCTCAACTTCTGTAACCTTTGTGGAAAGGGATGTGGTGGCCTTGCAACCAATTGCGGGGGTTGCTTAGTTCCTGCCTCTTCAACCGATTTCTCAACTTCTTTGGCCTTATCTGCTGTTACCTCAATGGTGATTGGTTTTTCATTGAAGGTCACCTGCTTCTTCTTTTTTGATTCGACCTCTTCTAACTGTCTCCCATTCCTCAATGATACTGCATTCAGTGCTGCCCGTGGGTTAGCTTCAGTGTCGCTGGGTAGTGTTCCAGCAGGTCGAGTATTTTGAGCCCCAGCCAGCTGTCCCAACTGGCGCTCCAGATTCCTCACTGTTGTAGTGAGGGTTTGATACTCAGTTCTGAATTGCTTGTTGTCCTGCACAAGCTGCTTCAGCAACTCATTCGTGTCATCATCAGATTAAGGAGGTTGCCTCTGTGGTTGGTTATAATTACCCTGTGGTCTGCCTGTATTCTGCTGGTGCTGATTGCCACCCCATGAAAAGTTGTGATGGTTCCTCCAATTTGGATTGTAGGAATTCCCATAATGTGAATTTTGATTTACGGGTCCCCTGTTTTGTTGTCCCACATAATATATGGATTCCGGATTTGTGGGGCACATATCACTTTTGTGGTTGTCACCACACATCTCACAGCATAATGACATTTGTTGGACCTGCTGTCTGGGTTGAACCTGCTGCATAGTCATTCGGTTCATTTGATTTGCCAATTTAGCCATTTCTGCTCTCATCGCTACCAGGTCATCCAATCCTATCAAACCTGCTCCCTTCTGTTTAATGGCTCTGCGCGAGTCACCATCACCTTGCCAATTATGATCGTTGGCCGTGAAATTGTTCAATAGAAGTTGGATTTCACTGTATGGCTTAGCCATGCAACTGCCCCCGCATGCTGAATCAAGGTTCATTTTTGAAGCTTCATCTAGACCATCAACGAACGTGTACCCAAGTACCTCATCTGTCTGGCAATGGTGCGGACAGTCCCTTAGCAGCTTCTCATACCTCTCTCATGCCTGTCGAAGGGTTTCTCCTTCCCATTGTTCAAAACCCAAAATTTGACTTCTCAGTGACTTGGTTGTCTTGGTTGGAAAGAACTTGATCAGAAATTTTTTGGCCAGGTCATCCCACGTATAAATACTGTTTGCAGGCTCCTTTTGCAACCACTCTTTGGCTTCCCCCAATAGAGAAAAAGGAAACAACGTCAACCTCACATAATCTTTAGACACATTTGGATAATTGTATGTGTCTGTGATCTCTAAAAAGTTCTGAATGTGTCTCTGTGGGTCTTCGTGCGACAGTCCCACATACTGCCCCATAGACTGAATTAGCTGCACCATGTATTGCTTCAACTCAAAGTGCCCTGTAATTTCAGGCTTGACAATCGCCTGAGTCATATTGGCAAGATTTGGTCTTGCAGCTTCAATTACTGCTCTCTCTGCGTTCCCTGCCATCTCGATAGGCTGTGGTTAAACAACAATGTCCAACTCTTGGTTAATTCTGGTCCTGGCTTCTACTTCCCTCCTTACACTGTGTAATGTTCGCTCAATTTCTGGATCAAAGGGAAGAAGGTTGTTTGCACTTCTACTTTTCCGCATTCAATAGAAAAGCCTGTGTCAAAGCAAACAACGTAAGCTAATTAATGAAACTTGAATAAATAACAAATATAAGCTGAAGTTGGCAAAGTAGCAGATTTTTAAGTCCCCGGCAACGGCGCCAAAAACTTGTTGCTCCCTAAGGCACACGCAAGTATACGTGGTCGACAAGTAATATAGGATTATGAGTCCAGGTTGTCGTACCCACAGGGACTTAAATTTACTACTTTCTAACGAACTAACACTGTTATTTAAACAAGCAAGAATCGAGTTTAATAGTTGGGTTATTCTACTTATAATTCTAATTTATATCTAAGAATTGCAAAGAACAAAGTACGTATTTTGTAATCAAATAAAACAAACATTCCAGGGTTGTGATTATGTTCCAATCCTATTGCGTTCTAATTGACTTCTCGTTCATATAATTCATGTAAGATTGCTAATTGATCGATAAATATACTCATAGCCTTCTTCCGAAGTACTATGTGCCTATTCCTAACAAGATTAACACCTATATTCCTATGGAATTAATCTAGCAAGAATGCAATAAGAACACGATATTCAATTAAACATGGTGATTAAGTATATTCCTATCCTAATCACGAATCCGCCCCTTTAAAAAGGTTAAGAACATGCTTTCTTCAATTCTTATTTTAATCTAAACATAGTTTTTCCAAACATAACATAGATAATTGATAGAACTTAATTGATGGCCAAAACAATTAAGCAATTAGGCATAGAATTGAAGAAACAATCATATTAACACGAACTATCAAAACGAAATCGTCAAGTTCAAAACACAATATTAATGGCTAATCACAACCCCAGAACAAGGGGTGATTAGCCACTCATGTTCAACAAAATTAAAAGACGAAGTATTGAAAAACTAATAAAATACTAGACAGAGTTGATGAACTGAAGATCGATTGGATTGTTGATGTTCCTTCGCGTTCTTAGCCTTCAAAATCACGTTCCCCCCCTCCAAGATGGGTTTAGGGGTGTTTATATAGGAGTTGGGAAGTTTTGGGGTCGAATTAGGGGTCTCCTAGACGGATTAGGACAGCTTTCCACAGTCGGCACCCTGGCTGGCGCCAGGCGCTGCGTCTAGTAACTTTTCCAGCCTCTCTGCCTCCAGCGCCATAGGTGGCGCCAGGCGCAGCCTGTGGCGCCCAGTCCCTCTTGGTCCGTTTTCTTCTCGTTTTGGCTCGTTTTTTCCCCGTTTCGCCCCTGATTGCTCCCGACTCATTCCTACACATAAAAACACATTACATTAACATGAATCGACGCAATTAACATCCCAATTACATGAAACAAGAGCTAAATATGAGGTGATTTACATAAAATTTCACATCTTTTCTACCAAACATCAAGAGGCGACTCCATTTGATGGTAACGGCCAACTGAGTTGTCGAGGGGCTGGGAATTGGGTAGAAGAAACAAAAAATGGTGGGTATACTTGGATGGAGAACTCCCATTACCAGATTAGTGCATTTAAGACCAGAAAGACAACAAAGTCAGTAGCTCCGGCCAATCTCCGACCAGGGTGAATGATGGAGGAAGAAACAAAGGAGAAGAGAAAAACTTAGATTAAGTAGTAAAATACATTATTAGGCGCGTGTATTTCACAAATTAACATAGTATATCGTTGTGGTGTTTCAAGGAATTTTTTATTCCGTATGAAAAAAAGTCCAAGGGGCTAATAAGACTCCCGCAAACTATAAATGTGTAACTGAATATACGAGACAAGTTTAGGAGTGTTCTTATGCCTTTTCCCTACAAAATGCATCCAAAGGTCAAGAGAATATATCCAAAAGCCACAATAATTAAGTTACACCTTAAACAAATACATGTAGTCAAAAGGTTCATAAATAGCATGTACAGGGGAACTCAACAGACATCCACATAAGTGGATTCTAAATACTCTCCCTTGAATGCCCATTAATAATAGAGAATGTATCTCGTTAAAACCTTATTAGGAATATTATGTGGAAAAAATTCTAATAAAGAAAAAAAGAGAAAAAATATCTAGCATTACTCATTGCTAGATAACTCATTACAAACCTTACCAGAAATCAAATGGAATAAAACATTGGTTTAGGAAAAGAGTACAGTGTGTTACTCCCCCTATGTAAACATAACTTGATATCCCAAAGACGACGCATTCCAATCTTGTATATCAGCTTATCAAACATTATCGAGGTTGACGATGCCTTGCTAAGCAATTTTACAAAAAAATTGTTTTTGAAATGTCATTGATATCACCATTCTTTTGAAGATCAAAAGTGATCCAGAAATTTGGTGAAATCTGTTCTCTTCTGTCTGCTTTAATGTATCATCATTTTAATTGAGTTACATGCAACCTTGGCTTCATAATATTGATAGAATCTCATTTCCTAAGCAAGACTTCACATTTCATAGATGTATTGACTTAATCGATGTCAATGGAGTGTTACGATTCTACTTAAATATGGATCTTGATTGAGTTTCGTATACACCTTAGTTAACATTTAAATGTTGTTCTTGTGACCTTTGGGTTGTATTGTGTATCCTATATATATAGGGCATGTTTTTCACCATGGAAGATATACTTGAATGAGATAATCTCTACAATCTCCTCTACATCTCTTATCTACATTTCTAGTTTCACCCTCCTCTTATTTTACAACATGTTATAAGCACGATTTTTAATTCACTTTCCAAGTCAACCTTCACTTCTTCTTCCGTCCAAAGAAGGATTACCTAGTGCGGATCCTGATTAGTCGAGTCTCAAAGTAAGTACCAGGCACCTAATGAGAAATTCAAAAAAGAAAAAAAAATATTATAAAAGGATTCACTTTTTAGGGTGTTGCATGTAGATTATGTTACATTTTGGATCGGTCTTTTTATTTCTTTCTAATTTCCTTTGCCCTTTGATCATCAAAATACAAGTACTAGAAACTGTCCTCATATACATACATTGTACAATGCAAGTATCAAGATCACATATTCATTATACCTTTGAAATACATGCTCCATGATATGATGTTCATTGTAAGTGGATTCACTTTTTAGGGTGTTGCATGTATATTGTGTTACATTTTGGTTCGGTCTTTTTATTTCTTTCTAATTTTCTTTGCCCTTTGATCATCAAAATACAACTGTCCCCATTACATACATTGTACAATGCAAGTTTCAAGATGACATATTCATTATACCTTTGAAATACATGCTCCATGACATGATGTTCATTGTCTAGACAACTCGTCTTCCTTTGTCCACTATTTACCCATGTAACCAGAATGTGGCACAATATACACGTAACATCCCGAAGAATAAAATATTTTATGACATTTCTTTTCTTTTTTTATTGAGGGAGGGGGGATAGGGTTCACTCAATGCCCCGTACCCGTTTCAAGGCCCAGCTAATCTGAATTCGCACTGAAAGTTCCCACTTTGAGACTAGAATAAAGCTATAAATAGATATATGAAAAAGTAAAGCTCGACTTCAAGAAAAAATAAAACTAGAGAAACTCGTTGATAACATATTGTAAAATAAGTGGAGTGTTGTGACACTCTAGGTCGACAAAATAAGGGAGAAATGCTGGATATATAAGTAAATAGGCCTTAAACCTTAGTGACACATTTTAAAATCATGCCGGCCTAAGCCTAAAGCGGACAATATCACTAGTGGGTTGGGCTGTAACATATGATATCAAAGCACTGTGCATGCAACCTTGAACAATGGTGGGTTAAACCTCAACGAAGACGTTGAGACCCTAAAGGGGGTGTATGTGACACCCTAGGCGAATTCCACATCGGCAAAACACGGGAGAGATGTTGGGTATATAAGTAAGCATACCTTAGACCCTAACTATGCATTTTAAAATCTTGCGAGTATAAGTCTAAATCGGACAATATCACTAGTGGTCTAGGTTGTTACAAGTATAAAACTAGAAATGTAGTCAAAATATGTAGAGGAGGTTGTAAAAATTATCTCATTCAAGTGTATGTTCCATGGGGTTAAGCATGCCCGATTTATATGATACAAAATACACCCCAAAGGTTACATGAACAAGATTTAAATGATAAATAAATACATGTATTCAAATAGCTCATGAATAAGATGTAGAGAAAAACTTTGGACATCCACATTTAAATGGATTCATAATACTCTAACGATATCGAAGAAATCAAAATATTCATGAAATATATGGTTTTTCTTAAAAAATGTGATTCGATCAACGTCATATAAGGACAATGTTGCATGCATAACCCAATAGAAAGGATGATACATTAGAGCAGACAGAAGGGACCCATTTCACCAAAATTCTCTTACGGGTACCACAAATTATGGACTTATTAGTTCTTTTTCTATCTATGAAGTTATCACCCATGATTTTCAAAAGAACGATGATACTGATGTTCAATAAGTCTGTTCAAGCAATAATTTGGTGGATTGTTTCACTAAGGCATCACCAACCTCGAACAATAATTAATAAATTGATATACGATATTGGAATGCATCATCTCTAAGATATCAAGGTGATGTTTTTATCTAGAGGAGTAAAATACGCATTGTACTCTTTTTTCTTGTTCAAGGTTTTATTCCATTAGATTTTTCTGATGAGATTTTTAATTAGACAGCTAGCAATGCATATTATTATATATACGTAATTGTTCCTTCACTAGGATTTTTTCATCGAGACTTTTCCTAGTAAGGATTTAACAAAGCAAATTATCTATTAATTGACATTCAGGGGAATGTCCATTGAGTTTAGCTATACATACTATGTGAACAATTTGAATACACGTATTGTGACTTTAAGATATTCTTGTGACCTTTGGGATGTGTTGGGTATCCTATAAATAGGGCATGCTTAGCCCCATGGAAGAAATATTTGATTGAGATAATCTTTACATTCTCTTCCACATTTTTTTGTTCATATCTCTTTTAATTGTTCCCGTTTCTTTTTTTTTTTTTACAAATATTATGAGGGTAATTTAAAAATACCCTTAATTTGGTCAAATGATTTGCACCTATCAATTTTTGGTTGCGAACTTGACTTAAGATAACAAAAAGGACCAAAGCTTCAAACGAATAATTAGCCCAGATTGCTCGATAGTGGAGTTCAAGGAAAACATTGCGCTTCCTTTTATAGTGCAGGGACTTCCGACGGCATCCGCTCTAAGAGGAATATACCAGAAGTTAAATTTATGAAAATATTTTTTTAATGAATAACAATCTTAGATTTGTAAGTATCATTTCCAAGCGATGAACTTTGTTCCTTCCAACTAACTTGTAAGGACAATTTTTCTGAAAAGCAGGGTCATACGAGCTTCCGTTAGCTATTCACAATGAAGCAAACAACTTAGGACATTGTTTTAAGATCCATACGAGAATTAAGGCTCACGTATATTTTTCCTAAAACTTTAGCCAAATACTTTAATTTTATAATTTCTTTTAAAAATTACATACTTTGAATTCTCAGAAACATGACCAACAGACTATAACTAGGTCGATCTTCCATCTAATACACCATTAACAAGTGTCAATCTTCTCCCAAAAGATAAACATTGTTTCCTACAATCTGCCAAATGCCCATATCATTTCTCCATGTCCTGAAAGGCAAACCCAAATAAGTTGGAAACTTCTCATTGTTGCACCCAAAATTCCAGCAAACTCTTCTATAGGGCTATCGAGATTAACATAGTAGATGCTACTATCGTGCATTAACTTTAAGTCCAAAGACAGCTTGGAATGCCAGTAGAATTACTCTCAAATCTTCACACAAAACAACGGAATCATTAGCATATAAAATATGATTAATTACCACCAATTTCCTATCAGCGCCAGCAATAGAAACGCATTTAATCCAGCCACTAGATGCAGCATTTTGTAACATTTTGCTCAAGATTTCCATCACCAGGAAGAAAAAAGAAAAGGAGAAAGCATATGCTTGTCTTAGGCCCCTCTGAGATTTAAAAAAAAAAAGCTTCGAATTCTCATTTTGTATGGGGTCGAACCCGAAATATCGAACATAAGAAGCCCGAGACCGGATGTCGTTTGAACGAAGCTCGAAGCCAAAAACGCTCGAAGTGAAATCGTCGAGGCCGATCAGGGTAAAACATCCTATGGTAAAGTTATCTGATTTGTGTAACTGAAGGACCGAAAATCTCGTGATACACAAACATCTCGGCGGGAATCGCGGCTCGGATCAATATAGACGTTGAATCCATTAATTCTAGAGATATCTTACCTTGTAAATGAGATTTTTACCTCGTATAAAATTCTTCACCTTTCCTATATAAGCAAACAGCCCTATTTGTAAAGGGGACACGATATACAATCAATATAAAGAAAAGCTATAGTCTACTTTTGCTCATCTGTCTACTTCATATTTTAGTTCAAAGAGCCTTTAGCACGGAAAGATCACTCAATCTTGGTGGTTTGCTTTTTTCTTGTTTCCTAATTTAATCTCTATTTCTTTTTATTCATTAACTGTATTAAATCAGGTCACGTATCCTTAAAACCACATATAAATTTAATTGTTACTTGTAGTCTAGGGTAAACATTTTGGCGCCCACCGTGGGGCTAAGGATAATAGTGATCGTTTAATACAGCTTTCTGTTACGCAGACTATTTTACGCTTGTTCTTTGCAGAACACCTTTTTCTTTCAGATTACAGTACAATCATATCACATTCTCAATCTGTGCCTCAATTCGTCGATAGCGAATTCAACCACCAGGGCGAAAATGACAACTTGGCACCCGGAAATGAAATCCCAATCGACGCTAACTCCCAAATAGCGGTCGATGTGGATCGGATCCCTGGTCCATCGAATAGTATCCGAAGAGAGTACCGCTCGGCAAAACAGAACGATGAAGAGGACGGGATTAGCCTCAGGATGATATTCAACATGTTGCAAGCCCAGCAAGCGGCCATTGCTCAGCTGCAAAATCGGAGCCAAGTTCCGAACGGGATAGGGACCGGCCCTCCTCGGGAAATTATTCCCGAAAATGAACCTATCACAGTGGAACCAAGCGAAGGCGGATCGGGGGCAAATGCCAGGATCATGAAAATACTCGAAGAGTTTACCAGACGGGTCGAGTCAGGCGAGAAGAAGATCGAGGCCAATGATAAAAAGGTAGAAACATATAATTGGAGGGTGGACCAAATACCAGGAGCACCTCCGGTTTTAAAAGGTTTGGACTTAAAGAAATTCGTACAGAAACCCTTTCCATCTAGCGCAGCCCCAAAACCCATACCGAAGAAGTTCCACATGCCGGAGATTTCGAAATACAATGGGACATCTGACCCAAACGAGCATGTAATAGCATACACATGCGCCATAAAGGGAAATGATCTCGAAGACGATGAGATTGAGTCCGTCCTCTTAAAGAAATTCGGAGAGACCTTATCAAAGGGGAAAATGACGTGGTACCACAACTTGCCCCCAAATTATATCGATTCTTTTGCCATGCTTGTGGAAACCTTCGTAAAAGCTCATGCAAGTGCCATCAAAGTCGAGACACGGAAATCGGACTTATTTAAAGTTAGGCAAAGAGACAACGAGATGCTCAGGGAATTTGTATCTCGCTTTCAGATGGAACGGATGGACCTACCACCAGTCACTGATGATTGGGCCGTACAGGACTTCACCCAAGGGCTCAACGCTCGAAGTTCAACGGCTTCACAACAGCTTAAGCGAAGCTTGATTGAATATCCAGCTACTACTTGGGAAGATATACACAACCGATGCCAATCGAAGATTAGGGTCGAGGACGATCAACTTGGGGCCCCCTCGGGATCCACCTACCCCATCAGAACTCATGATAGGGTTCAAAGAGATATTTATCGAGAGCCAAGATCGAACAGAGACAGGCATCGACCATATCCTGGAGACCGAAAGGCCATTCTAGTAGGGCAGGGTTCCCATAGACAGGAAAGGAAGAATGATCTTAATCAAAGGAACCGAGGACCATTGGCAAGAAATAACTTCGAGAGAGATGCTAGTCACCGAGAATCACCACGACTGTCCGAATATAACTTCAACGTCGACTCAGCGACTCTTGTATCGGCCATCGGTCGCATTAAGGATATCAAGTGGCCTCGATCACTGCAATCGGATCCAGCTAAGAGAGACCCCAGCTTGATATGTAAGTACCATGGCACATATGGACATAAGACAGAAGACTGTCGACAGTTGAGGGAAGAGGTGGCACGGTTGCTCGAAAATGGGCACCTTCGAGAGTTTTTGAGTGACCGAGCCAAAAACTATTACGGGAACAGGAATAGACCAGTAAACCAGGAGGAGCCTCAACACACGATCAATATGATAATTGGTGCGGTAGATACACCCCAAGGACCGCTATTGAAACGCACAAAAATATCTATCACCCGAGAAAAGCACACTCGGGATTACGCGATGGAGGGAGCTTTGCACTTCAGCGAGGATGATGCGGAAGGAATTATACAACCCCATAACGAAAGCCTTAGTAATATCGGTGCTTATACAAAAAACCAAGGTGAAGCGTGTGTTGGTCGATTCCGGTAGTTCAGCCAACATAATTCAGTTATGGGTTATCGAACAGCTCGGGTTGACTGATCGAATTATCCCTGAAGTTCAGGTCCTCAATAGTTTCAACATGGCTTGCGAGACAACCAGAGGAGAAATAGTTTTACCAGTAAACACCGTCGGTACCATTCGAGAAACGAGATTCTGCGTAATCAAAGGGGATAGATATGAGATACAACGCCTTGCTCGGTAGACCATGGATTCGTGATATCAGAGCGGTACCCTCAACACTGCACCAAATGTTGAAATTCCCATTGGCTGATGGGATCATGACTGTTTATGGAGCACAACATGCGGCGAAAGAAATGTTCGTTGTAGAAGAAGCAATGCCGGAAATGATAGCCCCTTCTTGAAGAATCAAATAGCAATCACAGGTATCGCCTTCAACAAACGAAGGTGAACAGGAACTCATCGAAGACGACGAATACGGGATTCCCCGATCATTCGTCAACCCCGACGAATCCGATGCAACTAAGTCGACGGTCGAGGAACTCGAGCAAATTTCACTCTAAGAGGATGCACCGTATCGGAAGGTATACCTCGGCTCGGGGTTAAGTTCCGAGCTCAGGACTAAACTTATTCATTTTCTTTCAGCTAACGAAGATTCTTTCGCCTGGTCCCATCTTGACATAACAGGGATACCTCCAGAGATCACGACTCACAAACTGAGCATCGATCCTAAATTTCGGCCGGTCAAGCAAAATAGAAGGCCTCAATCCGAAGTCAATCAAATATTCATCAAAGATAAGGTAACCAAGCTTTTAAATATAGGATCCATTCGGGAAGTTAAATACCCAGAATAGTTAGGAAATGTAGTCGTAGTTCCTAAAAAGGCAAATAAGTTAAGAATGTGCATAGATTACAAAGATTTAAACAAGGCATGTCCTAAAGATTCTTTTCCCTTACCAAAAATTGATAGCATGATTGACGCCACCACTGGCCACGAGACCCTTAGCTTTCTCGACGCCTACTCTGGCTATAACCAGATACGAATGGACAAAGATGATCAAGAAAAGACATCCTTCATCACTAAGGATGGTACATACTGCTATAACGTGATGCCATTCGGGTTAAAGAATGCGGGGGCTACTTATCAAAGCCTAGTAAACAAAATGTTCGAAAAACAATTAGGAAAAACAATGAAAGTTTACATTGATGATATGTTAGTTAAGTCCCTGCGAGCAGAGGGCTATTTGAGCCATTTGCAGGGAATGTTCGATATACTGAAACAGTACAACATGAAGTTGAACCTGGAGAAGTGCGCATTTGGAGTGGGCTCGGGAAAATTTCTCGGTTTCATGGTTTCGAACTGGGGAATAGAAATTAACCCCAAGAAGATCAAAGCTATCGATGACATTACAATCGTAGACAGTGTAAAGGCCATACAAAAGCTGACAGGTCGGATAGCTGCTTTAGGCCGGTTCACTTCAAGGTCTTCCGATAGAAGTCACCGGTTTTTCAATTTGTTGAAAAAGAAGAACGATTTCTCGTGGAGTCCATAATGCCAGCGCGCGTTAGAAGAACTCAAGAGGTATCTTTCTAGCCCATCTTTGCTGCATACGCCAAAAACAGGTGAACAATTATACCTCTACCTTGCCGTTTCGGAAGTAGTGGTGAGTGGGGTCCTGGTCTGAGAAGAGCAAGGTACGCAATTTCCTATTTATTATGTCAGTAGAACCTTAGGAGAAGCCGAAACTAGATACCCGCATCTAGAAAAATTAGCACTCGCTTTATTGAGTGCCTCTAGGAAGCTAAAACCCTATTTCCAGTGCCATCCTATAAGTGTAGTAACAACTTACCCCCTAAGAAATATAATGCATAAGCCCGAGCTATCCGGCCGATTGGCCAAGTGGGCCATCGCGATAAGCGGGTACGATATCGAATATCGGCCCCGAAACTTGATCAAATCTCAAGTGTTGGTAGATTTCGTCGCCGATTTTGCGCCGTCACTAATTCCCGAGGTCGAAAGGGAATTAATTACCAAATCAGGTACTCCTTCGGGAGTGTGGACCCTATTCACAGACGGTGCCTCGAATTCGAAAGGATCGAGGCTTGGTATCGTATTAAAACCTCCAACCGGAAACACTATTCGGCAGTCTATCAAGACTGTAAAGTTGACTAACAACGAAGTGGAGTATGAAGCTATGATTGCAGGTTTAGAGCTGGCCAAAAGTCTGAGAGCGGAGATAATCAAAGCCAAATGCGATTCCCTCCTCGTGGTCAATCAAGTACGCAGGACTTTCGAAGTCAAAGAAGGGCGAATGCAGAGGTATTTGGACAAGCTTCAAGTCACGTTGCACAGATTTAAAGAATGGATTTTGCAGCACATACCTCGAGAACAAAATAGTGAGGCCGACGCCCTCGCCAACCTAGGATCGTCGGTCGAAGACGAGGGAATTGAGTCCGAAAAAGTTGTACAACTCTTGAGGTCGGTGGTGGAGGAAGGCCATGTCGAAATCAATTCGACAAGCTTGATCTGGGATTGGAGGAACAAGTATATAGAATATCTCAGCTCAGGAAAACTCCCTTCGGACCCTAAAGAATCGAGAGCATTACGCACAAAAGCAGCCCGATTCTGTTTATCCGATGATGGAACCCTATTCAGAAGGACGTTCGGAGGCCCCCTCGCAATATGCCTTGGACCAGGAGACACAGAATATATTTTAAGAGAAATACACGAAGGCTCATGTGGGAATCACTCCGGTTTCGAATCATTGGTTCAAAAAATATTTGGAGCCGGCTATTACTGGATCGATATGGAGAAAGATGCAAAAGAATTCGTTCGCAAGTGCAACTAGTGCCAAAGGCATGCACCGATAATCCACCAACCCGGAGAGACACTACATTCGATTTTGTCGCCATGGCCGTTCATGAAATGGGGAATGGATGTCGTTGGCCCTCTCCTTTATTCGACAGGTAAAGCTCAATTTATTCTTTTTATGACTGACTACTTTTCCAAATGGGTTGAAGCGCATGCTTACGAAAAAGTTAGAGAAAAGGAGGTGATCGACTTTATCTGGGACCATATCACATGCCGATTTGGGTTGCCATCAGAAATCGTGTGCGATAATGGCAAGCAGTTCATCGGCAATAAAGTGACAAAGTTCTTCGAAGACAATAGGATCAAGAGGATCTTATCAACGCCCTATCAGCCTAGCGCCAACAAACAAGCTGAGTCAACCAACAAAACCATAACACGAAACTTGAAGAAAAGGTTGACCGACGCAAAGGGAAAATGGAAAGAAATACTGCCCGAAGTTCTATGGGCTTATCGCACGACCGAGAAAACCAGCACCAGGGCCACTCCTTTCTCTATAGTATATGGAGCTGAGGCTTTAATACTAGTCGAGGTAGGCGAACCGAGTGTCAGGTTCTGATGCGCAACCGAAGAATCAAATAGAGAAGCTATGAACATCAATCTGGAATTATTGGACGAAAGAAGGGAAGCAACCCTAGTTCGAATGGCAGCCCAAAAACAAAAGATTGAAAGGTATTATAACCGGAGAACCCATCTTCGACACTTCAACATCAGAGACATGGTGCTCAGAAGAGTCACACTCAACACTCATAATCCGACTGACGGAAAGTTAGGACCAAACTGGGAAGGGCCCTATACCATCTTGAAGGTCACCGGAAATGGATCTTATAAGCTCGGAACCATGGAGGGCAAACAGCTGCCAAACAATTGGATATAATTCACCTAAAGCGATACTATTGTTAAGGTATGAAATTTGCATTTTTTTTCGTTTGTTTGTTTTGCTAACATCTGCAGGTATTGAACGAGGCAGTCTCGAACCAGGAAGCGCATGACATTAGGACTGAAAGCACGATTTGCACTCTTTTTCCCTTCGAACGGTTTTGTCCCAAATTGATTTTTACGGCAAGGTTTTTAATGAGGCAACCAGTAATAGTGCTAACCTAGATCGGTCGCTCATCGAAGATAATAATATTTGGTGCACAACTTCGATCAACCATGATTATCAGAAGATTGCTTATCTATTTTGTTTCATTGTTTTGGTCATTTCAATTCGGGGGAATATCCTGTAGATCATTAGGAATCAATGTAAGGGTCAAACGGTCGAAAGTACCGTGCCCGAATAGACTAATCTACCCCCTAAGAAAATTGTACAAGCACCTAAATGCTAATGAAAGCTTTTCAACACCAATATCCTATCTCCGTGCCCAAGGTCCCCTTCAAGTTTTATTACATGATCAGAAATTAGCATTGTTCAGAACTTCATATGAAAATCGAAGGGAAGTAAGACCTGTTAAGGCAAATCCCAACTCATAAAAGGCTAAGGCCGAACCAAGTAAAACTCGAAGAGGGGAAAGACCGATCAAGGCAAAATCCAATTCCTTAAAAGGCCAAGGCCTTATCGAGTTAATGAAAATCGAAGGAAAGTAAGACCTATTAAGGCAAATCCGAATTCGTATAAGGCTAAGGCCGAATCGAGCTGAAATCTGTTAAGACGGAACTCCGATTTTTTAACGGACCAAGGCCATGTCGAATAAATAAAATTCGAAAAAGAATAAGACCTATCAAGGTAAACATCGACCCCCTTTCGGGGCTTGTCCAATCGGCCATGAAAGAAGATAATCTACTGAGAAATAAGCTAAGTCTTGACTAAGCCTGGGAGGCAGGAAAGTTTGCAAATTGGAAATTTCAGAACAGAATCAAACAAAAAAGGGAAATTCTTTTATACAAAACAAAGTGTGTTACAAGAAAAAATGAGAATCCTAGAAAGACATATTATACAACAGACGACATCAATTAGAATTCTCGGAATCTTCTTCTTTTTCAGGGAAGGCCCGCTTTCTAGCATCGGCTTCAATCTTTGCTGCATCATCGACCTCGGTGGATAGATCGAAGCCTCGAGCTTGTAACTCCTCGAGAACGGAAAGACAGGTTTGGCACTTGGCATACTCAACCATAATCTTTGATTGCTCTTAGGCAGCCTCAACATCGACCCTGTATTGAGCTATCAGATCATCGGCATCGGCTTTAGATGTGGCAATCTCGGATTTTTCCAATTGCAGCTCGTTGACCAGAACATCACGATTCGAAATGAGCGTCTCGACTTGGGACTGAAGTGTATTGGTGCTCTTTGTCAGAGTCCCGATATTCACTTGCGCCTCCGAAACTTGTTTTTCCAAAGGGGCTACGCGAGCCCGGAGGGTCTCCTTTTCCGAAGTCAGCAGATCAGCCTTAGTTCTCCATTCACTGGTTTATGCCTTGGCCTCGCTTAATGCGGATCGGAATTGATTTACTCGTTCAAGTTGCTGCCCCAGTTGGTCGAGTGTTTTATCATTTTCCCTGCGCAAGAAGTCCAGCTCAGCCCGAAGAGTCGATATCTCCCCCTCGAGTTGCTGACGACATGCCTTTTCTTCCCTTAGCCGAAGGAAAGCCTCATGATGAAGCACCAAAGACAAATATGAAAGAAAATAAAACAGTCAGTACAGGTCGAAGAGTAAGATAACAAACACCAAACAAAGCCTGTAAGAAATTTTACCTTATTTGCTACATGTTGAGCCTCATTGAATAAACAGGCCTCATCCACCGCATCCATTGCAGCCTGATCTTCCTCGGTCACCAGACACCGAAGGTAGCTAGCCACACCCACAGGCGCGGCCAGAGCCCTAGAATCTTCGAGAATGGCAAACTTTATTATCCTCTTCCGATCAGGATTAGAACTCGGAGCGGGAAATCTATCGACCAACTTGGGACCGATAGATACCCCGCTCGTCTCGGCGGAGAGACTCTTCCTCGGCACTTCGAGCGTGAAGGTGTCAGCTGATGGCACACCGTCGAAAAAGTCTTCAAGGGACCCTGCCGGTACGTGGCCTTTGCTCGGCGTATGCATCCTTGCAGCCCGGGCTTCATTGAAGGTTTCCTCCGAGAAAGAAGGAGAGTCTATTGCTTCGTGGAAATCCGAGCTTCCCTGTACTGCCTCCCCTGCATCGGTGCAAACCCCGGTCCTCAACCCTGCATCGAGGCCCTGTGCTCGAGGAATGCAAGCTTCATCGGTCCTCGGCTTGAGGACTGCCCGAGATGGCTTGTTGCTTGAAATACCGAGGTCCCTATCTTCCTCGGAGTCATTGCTCAATCGGATAGCCAAGTCGGCAATTCTGGGCTTACGAGCTATGCTCTTCTTCTTAATTCTCTTTTTCCCAGGCTTAGAGGGACCGGGGACTACTTTTCTCTTCTTCTCTCCCTCCTTCTCCGAGATAGGGGGAGGGCAGGGAACCTCTCTACCGGGGGACGTCGGCCTCAATTCAGCGTTCTTCGATAGACCTACAAAGAAAGGAGGATATGAGTTAACAGCAGCACCGATTACATAAAGCATCAAATATGAAAATTATTGGTCTTACCATGATTTTTGGCCTCCCATAGGCCTTTCGATATCTCACGCCAGGCGCGCTCTGAGAAGGTCCTTTGAACTACACCTTCCGGACCCACTCTTCCTAGTGCTGAATTGCAGCCGGCATTTGAGAAACGGCTGCATCATACAAAGTGTATTAGTAAGATATCAAAGGAAAAACAACAGATGAATTTGGATAGGAAAATGATTCTTACGGTTCATGTTCCACTTTTCAGAGAACGACATATCTTCTGCAGGGATTAGGTCCGACGTCCTTATTCGAACAAATCGGCTCATCTAACCAAGGTCTTTGTCCTCATCAATGCTCGAATATGGAGCTTTGCTAGCCCAACGAGCAAGTTTTATTAGTCTCCCTCGGAAGACTCGGGGATTGTATAGTCGAAGTAAATGATCGATGGTGAAAGGATGCCCATCGACCTTACTCACAAAAAAACGAAAAAGATGAATTATTCGCCAAATGGAAGGGTGAATCTAACCCAATGTAACATTGTACCTTTTGCAAAAGGCGACAATAATGGGGTCCAAAGGTCCCAACGTGAAGGGGTAAGTATAAACACTCAAATAGCCCTCCACGTGGGTGGTAATCGCCTCGTCCGGAGAGGGGACTACCATATCTTTGCCAACCCAGTTACATTCCATTTTCACCCTATCAAGGGTTTTGCTCGTGATTGAGCTAATATACCTAACGACCGGTTTGCCCCGGCCCGGCACTGAGGAAGCCTACTCTACCTTAAAGTCAGAGCCGATTGAGCATCCGACTGGTACGAAAGCTTTTAGAGGAGGCTCTGTCAAAGTTTCCTCAGCAATGACAGGCTCAGCCTCTTTAGTGGGTTGAGAGGAAGAAGATTGTTGCCTCTAAGGAACAGACTTAGATGTTTTCGCCATTGAAGTTAAAGAAATGGAAAGCGAGTAGATGCATGTGTAGAAAGAGAAGTCACTTGAAGAACAGAGTTTAGAGAACTTGGGCAATATGGTATTCAAATGACATAAACTTGAAAATTGAAGAATGAGGGGGCTATTTATACTTTTCAAAACGGCGATTCGAAACCCAAAATGAGAAAGCATTAATTGGTGTTTGCAGGAATCGTAGAGTTTGTCGCCAGTTGGTACATGAAAAGACCTTTTTGATACTGGCCACGTGCGTCATCATGCTGCCGTCATCCATCAACAAGACATCTTGTGTTATCTGATTTGACGTTTCGAATTCCATGTCGTTCGCTATAAGTATGTCTCCACTTAACCTAATCTTGAAAGCAACGGCTCATATCGTTTCTTGTCATTACTCTCCAAAAAACGAGGGGACTATCTGTATGGGGTCGAACCCTATCGCTTACATAGGAAATACCGGTTTTGGGTTTCGACGACCAACGTCGATTGGAGCTACCAACCGAGAGGTCGAGACCGAATATCGAACATAAGAAGCCCGAAACCGGATGTCGTTTAAACGAAGCTCGAAGCCAAAAGCGCTGAAGTGAAATCGTCGAGGCCGATCAGGGTAAAACTTCTTATGGTAAAGTTATCTAATTTGCGTAACTGAAGGACCGGAAATCTCGTGATACACAAACATCTCGGCGGGAATCGCGGCTCAGATCAATATAGATGTTGAATCCATTAATTCTAGGGATATCTTACCTTGTAAATGAGATTTTTACCTCGTATAGAATTCTTCACCTTTCCTATATAAGCAAACAGCCCCATTTGTAAAGGGGACACGATATACAATCAATATAAAGAAATGCTATAGTCTACTTTTGCTCATCTGTCTAATTCATATTTTAGTTCAAAGAGCCTTTAGCACAGAAAGATCACTCAATCTTGGCGGTTTGCTTTTTTCTTGTTGCTTAATTTAATCTTTATTTCTTTTTATTCATTAACTGTATTAAATCAGGTCACATATCCTTAAAACCATATATAAATTTAATTGTGACTCGTAGTCTAGGGTAAACACATTTATCAAGATTGAAAATCTGACAGTGAAATTAGAAGTTTTGATCCACTGAATCCACTTACCTCAAAACTTCATTTGCTTCAAATGTCTTGCAGAAAAGGCCAATTGACATGGTCATATGTCTTTTCCTAAATCCAGCTTGCATAAGTTGAATTTGAGAAGAAAAAAAAAGCTTTTTTGTATATTTCAATATTTATACAACCTATATACTAGGATATTTATACAATCAGTCCTATCTTTAATTTAGGAAAGAAAAACAAAGACAATAATGCTAATTACAATCAAATAAAATAAGATCCCCATAATTAAGCTAATCAAATATGATCCCTATAATTAAGCTAACCAAATTACTACAATTAAGCTAATCAAATATTCAATACTCCTCCTCAAGTTGGAGCAAAGATGTCGCATATGCCCAACTTGCAAATCAATGTATGGAAAGTCCATTTGTTGAGACCTTTTGTAAGTACATCAGCTAGCTATTTTTATGATGACACATGAAGCAACCTCAGGATACCACTTGTAACCTTTTCTTTGATGAAGTGTCTATCAATTTCAGCATGCTCATGTTGAACAGGATTATTAGCTATACTGATTGCAGCCTTGTTGTCGTAGTACAAGGAAAGTTCCCCTTTTTCAGACAGTCCCATTTCCTCTAGTAACTTTTGCAACCAAATAAGTTCATAAACGCCTAGGGTCATAGCTCTATATTCTGCTTCTGCACTTGATCTGGCAACTACATTTGTTTCTTGCTTCTCCAAGTGACTAAGTTCCCTCCTACGAGTGTACAGTAAACGGATGTAGATCTTCTATCATCTAGAGACCCAGCCTAGTCCGCATCTGTATAGGCCTCTATCCAGAGATGACCATGTTTGAAGAAAAGCAAGGCTTTCCTTGGAGCAGACTTCAAATACGCAAAATATGGAAGACAACTTGCATATGAGAGTCTCGTGGATTATGCATAAACGGACTTACTAAGCTTATTGAATAAGCTATGTATCGTCTAGTGTGAGAGAGATAAAATAAGCCTTCCAATTAGCCTCTGATATCTCTCCTTATCAACTGTCTCTCCAACCCCAGTTTGTAGCTTGTGGTTGCACTCAATGGGTGATTTTGTTGGTTTGCAACCAATTATACGGTTTCTTTCAAGATATCCAGCATGTACTTTCTTTGAGAAATGAAGATTCCTCTTTTTGATCTAGCAACCTCAATTCCCAAGAAGTACTGTAGTTTTCCTAGATCCTTGATCTCAAATTCTTGTGCCAACAAATTCTTCTTGTCATCTCCTGTCATTACGATGTCATCAACATAAACTATGAGAAGTGTGAGTTTACCGCTTTGATGTCTAATAAAGAGAATGTGTTCGGCATTGCTTTGTTGGAAACCAAAGGAGATCATTCCTTTGCAGAATCTGTCAAACCAGGCTCTAGGAGATTGCTTCAATCCGTATAAAGCTTTCTTTAATCTGCACACCTTTCCTTGACTCTGTTTAGTATCAAATCCAGGAGGAATCTCCATATACACCTCTTCTTCTAAGTATCTATCTAGAAATTCATTCTTCACAACGAACTGTTATAAGTCCTAATCAAGATTAGCTGCACAAGACAAAAAAATTCTGATAGTGTTCATTTTAGCAACAGGGCCAAATGTATCTTGATAATCCACTCCATAAGTCTGAGTGAATCCTTTAGCCACCAATCTTGCTTTGAATCTTTCAATTGATCTGTCAGCTTTGTGCTTAATAGTGAAGACCCATTTGCAGCGAACCAACTTCTTGTCTGGTGGTGAAGTGACAAGCTCCCATGTTTTATTTTTTAACAAGGCCTTCATTTCTTCATTCATAGCTTGCTTCCACTTAGGATCTGCAAAAGCTTCCCTCCAATTTTGCTGAATTAACACAGAAGAAATAGACAAGACAAACGCTCTATAGGAGGGAGACAAAGAGTTATAGGAGACAATTAGATAAATGATGTTTGGTGGTGTATGATCTGATTTCTTTTCTATGAGAAATAGGCAGATTTAACTCATTAGGAAATGTAGATAACTCACAAATAAAAGAAGGTTCAGCTTCGGTAGATTGCATGATGACTTCTTCTACTCTATTTCTCATTGAGTAAGTTTTCAAATCAGGCCTATCCAAACGCCCAATAGTCTCCCCCTGAATTCTTTCTCCAATTTCATTTTCCCCAGTGGTAGTGGCAATGGTTTTAATAGTGGAACTTGGGAGAATCACCTCTTCCTCCTTATAGCTCTCTCCCTAAAGAGGTGATGGTGTAGTAATGAAATAGGGCTCAGATTCTTGAAAGGTAACATCCATGCTGATGAAGGATCTCCTGGAGGGAGGATGATAGCGTTTGTACCCTTTTTGTGTTGGAGAATACCCAATAAAGACACACTTAAGAGCTCTAGGATCAAGTTTCCCAGAGTTTTCTAGTGTGAAAAAAGCAGACTCACCCAAATACCTTCGGAGGAACAATATAATCATTCTTACCCTTTAAAGCTTACAAAGGACTCTGGAAATTGAGGGTTTTAAGTGGCATGTCACTGATGAGATAGGCAGCTAGTAGAATGGCATTCCCCCAGTAAGGTTATGGTAGATTCATGGTAAACATAAGAGATATATTCACTTCTAAACAAATGCCTATTGTTTCTTTCAGCAACCCTATTTTGTGCACTAGTATAAGGATAACAGGTTTGATGGATTATCCCATAAGACTCCAAATAAGTACCAAATATTTTATCTATGTATCTTGTGCCATTGTTAGTTCGTAAGATTTTTATCTTAGCCTCAAATTGAGTACTAATCAGCTTATGAGAAGACTGAAAACAGGAGAAAACTTCACTTTTGGCCTTTAACAAATACACCCAAGTCATCCTAGTGCAGCAATCAATAAAGGTAACAAACCATCGACTACCAGACAAAGAAATTATTTGAGTAGGACCCTATACATCAGAATGATAGTCGAAAAAGGAGTTGTACTTTTATTATCACTCAAAGGATACGAGTTTCTAGTATTCTTGGCAAATTCACAAGCATCACAAACAAAGATTCAAACTTGGTTCTACAAAACAAATTAGGATATAATTCTTTAAAGCAAAAAATGATGGGTGCCCCAATCGTCTATGGCACTGTATTGTTTCTTGGTTGACATCCTTATTTCCTCCAAGATAGGCCCGAACAAAGTCTCGAGTTCCATCAATTTAATATAAATCATCGTGCAATCTACCACTGCCAATCATCTTCCTTGTTTGAAGATCCTGAAAGACACAATGATCAGAAAAGAACTCGACACTACAGTTTAATTTTTTGGTAATGGCACTAACAGATAACAAGTTAACGGGAAACTCAGGTACATGGAGAATGGATGATAATGTAATATCGGGTGTACAGACAACAGAACATGTTCCGGAGATAGAAGTTACGGAGCCATTGTCTATTCTGACAAATCCCCTTTGGGATTAGGAGAGTAGTTTTGAAAGCCTTTAGAGGAGCCTGTCATGTTTCTATTCGCACCAGAATCAATAATCCAAGAATTAAGGTGAGCATTAAAGGCAATATCTGACTGCACGTACTTGGAAGTAACAATATTAGAAGAGTCAAGTTTATTCATTAGACGACGAAGATGCTGAACTTCATCCAAAGACAATGCTTCTCCAGAAGCAGTTTCCTTGAATGTATTCATATTTTCTACAATATTAACCTGACCCCTTGATGGACCTACACGTATTCCTCCACGACCTCTAGTTTGTCTACCATGTAGTTTCTAGCATGTCTCCTTTGTATGCCTTGGCTTTCCATAGTAATCACAGTGCATGTGAACTTTATCAGAAGTGAATGCTTTTTGTTGCTCATGAGACACAGTTAACCGAAACTTCTCCATTAGTGTTGAATAAAGCATGACCCCTCGTCGGCTCTCTTCTTGTTGAACATAAAAATATACATCTTCAAGAGAAGGAAAATGAACTTTACCGAGAACTTGAACCCTGATCTGATCATATTCTTAGTTCAAAACGACCAGAAAATCATAGACCCTTTCCTTTTCAACCAATTGTTAAAAGAGAATTGCATCATCAGTACACTTTGCTTGGAGATCCTGATAATAGTCAATCAACTGTCACACCCCACTTAACTCGGAATAGTAATCAGTGATAGTCAATTCACCTTGCTTAGTCGCATGAATTTTATTTCAAATTTAAAAAATCTGGCATCATTTCCCTTGCAAGAGTAAGTGCGCTTAGTTGAATTCCTAATTTTTTTAGCAGTATGAAGCAATAAATACTGTTTAGAAATTCGAGGGTGCATTATATTCAACAACCATGTCATAACAAGGAAGTTATCAGAATCCCATTGGCTATAACTAGCATCAGTCACAACAGGTGCTTTCGTTTCTCCAGTAATATAACCAAGCAGCTTTCTAGACTTAATAAAAAGCAAACAAGATCTTGACCAAGCAAGATATATACCAGCCCCTTCTAATTTTATTGCACTAATTTGTGAAATACCATGTGAAACAGTTTTTTCTACAGAATTGGTAACTACTGCCTTTGAGTTTCCCATAATTTGAAAAAATAACAGTTCTCAAAAAATAAAAATCTGCAGAATCAAGGAGCAATGAACCTGGTTAATCTACAGAGAAGAAAAATGGGAGATCTGGCTAAAAAGAGGTTCTGATACGTCGGAACCGTACCTATGCTGCTCCAAAAATTGATGAAACTGATAAAGTAGGCTCAAAATGTGCAGGCGACATTCAGGGAGAAAAACTTGACCTTTTTGATATTAAAGAAACCCTAGCGTTGCAGAGGGAGATAACTCATCTTAAACAAGGCAACAATGGCACTCATACCATATTGAATTTGAGAAGAAAATTCTTCTTTGTATATTTCAATATCTGTACAATCTATGGACTAGGATATTTATACAATCAGTCCTATCTCTAATTTAGGAAAGAAAATCAAAGACAATAATGCTAATTACAATCAAATAAAATAAAAACCCTATAATTAAGCTAATTGAATAAGACCCTATAATTAAGCTAATCAAATCACTACAATTAAGCTAATCAAATATTCTCTAAACCCCCTCTTTACCCAATGTCGATACTTAAAGCCTATACTTCAATTACTTTTTCTCAAAATTACTTTTCTAAAAAAGTACTTTTCATGAGAAGCAGTTTGAGTTTGGCTAATTAATTTGGAAAGCAATTCTGAGTAACAATTAGTGTTTGGCCAAGCTGTACAAAAGTGCATATTTTTCTCAAAAATGCTTTTCAAAAAGTACTTCTGGGAGAAACTACTTTATTCTGCTTCTCTAAAACTGCTTCTGCTTATACTCAAAAGAACTTTTTTTTCTTCTAAAAGCTTGGCCAAACACTTCAACTTAAAAAAAAAAAAAAAAAAAAAAAAAAAAAAAAAGAAGCACTTTAAAAAAAAAAAAAGTATTTTTGGCCTTCCTCGGCCAAAAGGCTATAATCCTAAAGTAGTTACAAATACAAAAGAAGAAATGTATGCAACAAAGATCAATTCTTACACACCTCCACAATCACAGACAAAATCAAAATAAAATTAATCAAGCAAATTTCAAAAACATTAAGACAACCAGAAAAGGAGAAGAAACAGAAATCATAACATACTTCCCCCCTTTTTCTGGGAAAGAAGCAACCCTACCTCAGCAAATTTGCAACCTTACCTTGCCCAAAGGATTATCGTATTCCTCGAACTTAGCATCATGAAACTCTTCAAAAACTATTACACTGCAGAATTTCGGTATTAAAAACTGGGAGCCACATAGAGCTCTCACAAATACCCATGATTTGATATAAAGATGCTACATAATGTATCACTAGTAAGCACCACCATGCATAACTCTAACATTAATTATAAGTAAAAGCCTTTGAGTTCTAGACTTAATTCGGCATATACTTAAAGTTTTAGGTACAATTTACTGTGGCTAACAGTAACCATGGTACTCTGGGAAATTGTTTGTCCTTTTTTGAAGTCTGAGGGAAATTATTTTTTCTGAGTGATTCTTGACAAAAACAAAGATGGAACATGGGCAATGAAAAAACCAAATACCCAGAACTCACGCCCTTTACCACAACCTTATACGCATTTATCAAATAGAGATATATGTCACATACCTTCCGGTCTGCTTCCGGTTTATGGCATTAAGTTGACTACGCACATTATTATACTCAGCAACACGAACCTATTATAGACAACCAGAGAAACTCTTTAGACACAAAAATGGCAAATGAAATCTCAAATCTCTATAACTTATAGCTAGTTCTAGACACAACTTTATTGCTGACCAAGAACACAAGACCACAAACCTATGCAAATTTCTGGACTATCAAATAAGAATAGGATGTTAATTGGTTATCATATGACAAGAATAAGCAGTAAACCCAATACTACATTAAAAACGCATAACAAGAACTTTGGCACTAAATGTTAAATACAACGAATACTACTTCAAAAATCATAAGAAAAGCATCAAGTTGCAGTTGAGTAACCTATATGGACTTCACATGCACGTTCGACCGAGGGGCTGTTAATTTTCTAGAGGAAGCATATTATGGGTATAAGTGACAGCACACATTGCACACTTAACTAATGGAATTCATTTTTGTTTTTTTTTGTTTATTGAAATGGTAACAGATTTCATTAAAGATTGAACTTAGCACAAAGATAGTGCTAATGGAAACAGACCCTAGCTACAAGACTTCTAGAAAGACCTAATGGAATTCATTATTTGTAAGAACTTAATTGAGTTCATTTGTTATAAACATGCATATGTGGCACCACTTCGAGGACATATGTCACACAAAGTTGGACAGATGCGGTATTAAGCACCTCTTCTCAAACAAGTCTTCAGTTTTTAACATCAAATGATATAGTTCCATGGCTTTCTTCGCTGAAAACATGAATAGGAAATACGAGGTTCAAAGGAGGACTGTGGGGAGAATGTCCAACTACAGTTGAGAGCCTGTGCATAAGCAATAACACTCATTGGATTATCTAGGTAAAGGAAATATCAACTCCTAACACCACTATAGTGCTCCAAGCATCTACTTTAATCACATTCATGAAAGATGTCTTGATGGGCATGAGAAAAGATTATATTGTGGAGACAGAGAGCATACAAGGAAATGGTGAACCAAGTATATATATCGTGCCATCACAAGTATGGGTTTATAGAAAATCATCAACTAAAGTTACTGGAACTCTACTTATTCAAGACAGGTGGACAAGTAGCATAAAGTAACATCGTATGCTTTGAGGAAAGGAAAAGTTAAAGCAAGTCCAATAAACTACGGAAACATTATTTTTGATAAAGAATGCCGTCACATCAGTCATCATAAACAAACTTTTTTCCTGCACAGAGTTATCACAGACAAATTTGGTAACATTAAATAACATCTCTTGACTTCATAGATTCAAATTAGTAACATCAGTGCCAAAGCATGATGAAACAAACTGATCAGCGGAATTTTGATGATCAGCACAATTATCCAAAATATATATATATATATATATGTAAAAACTTGAAGTCAAAAGAAAACCACCATTCATAAGACTCAAGAAACAAAGGCATTGGTGTAATTGAAAGAGTTGCTTAACAACAGATGATAGAGTTAATCCCATTGATCACTCAAGGAGTTGAAATTAGCAAGGGTGCATCGTTGAGTATAAAGCATTTCTATAATGTAATAATGCTTTTTGGATACACTCCTAATTACATTATGTACAAATTAGCTTGTCAAATCGAGCTGCTTAATTTACGAATGCTGCTTCTCTTCTAAATCTGTGTTCTTTATTTGCAACAATTTCCTACATTTAATGAAACTAGTTTCTATGTAGATCTTCAGTACCACTTGTAACAATTATTTCTAGGTATTCTGATACAACATTATTATCCAGCCCCTAATGAAGTTTAGATATATCTTACTTTTCTGTAGTCATGCATGTACTCTCAGATAAATATTTAATGCTTTTGATCAGCGTATCATGTATCCTTCTAAAGTCATTTAAAGTATTTATATGTAACATATTTCCCACAACTTTCTAAACTCAGTTGGATTATAATGCACCAGTATAGTTGCAAATAAAATTTTGCGAGGCGATGACATTGAAGAGGACAGCATCACATAAGCATTCTAAAATATTGTTAACGAATTCTAAAAACGACTCTTTCTTTTGCAGCTTATTTGAATATTCAGATTTTCTTCTATTAACAGTAAGTAAGTTCAAACAAAGAGGGGTCCTCTGCATGATTCAATAATAATCTCAAATTATTCCATTCGCCTTCTGTAAAGTTTATTTACTTAAGAAAAGAGGATAAATAAATTAAATTTAAAAAGATACGTATGTAATTGGAGTCCAAATATTAAATGCCTTATTGGTGGTAATTCGACCAATTACATACTTTTATTGATACTTTTGGTAAAATTTTGGCTATGTAAATAAGTCAATAAGTTAATTTTTGCTTCTTATAGAACCGAATATATCATGATTTAATTATTATGGAAGTAGGACGTTTTCATAATCCAGTATTAATACGTAATCATTATAATCTATTTACTTGGAATTTTGTATTTATCTCTGTGATGGTTTTCTTCTTTTTAACTTTGTTATACTTGATCCGCATTATATCACCTCGTTTAAATAGCAAAGGGTATCGCCAAGGAGAGACGTAGTCACTACCTTGAAGAAATTGCTGATGAAATGGTTTGCTTGTGGGCCTATTAATTCTGTTTTCTTCTCCTTCAATATAGCTCTACATGGTATTTACTGCTTAAATCTTATCTTTCTGTACCAATAACAGTTTAAAGCAAATAAGATGCTTCGAAAATGTATATGTATATTATAGGCAAGCAGAAACAGGGTTATAGGCATATGATCCAAAAAGAAGTATGTCATATGGTCGAAGAAGAAGAATGTCCAAAGAGTATTAGGATCACTTTATCCTAATGTTGCCTAACGTTTTTGGTCCCTATTCTACTACAAAGCTACATCCTAATGTATAAATTCCAGTTGTATCCTTTTCTTGTGTGTTCTAGCATATAATATCAATATTATATTTATATTTTTATAATAATATAAATTAGGAAGCTTTTGATTTATATTATTATTTTTTAGTTTGCTCTCGTTAGACAGACAAAAAACAAGCTTAACCATTTCTGGTACGGGAACATCGTTTCTCTTATTGATATCTTAGCATTGAAATGGAAGTTCCCCGAACTACATCTCCAACAAGAATAAAAAGATAAAATAAGAGAGTTTCATACTCTGTTATCCATAAAATAAGAGAGTTTCATACTCTGTTATCCCCATAAATTGTCCAAAACCATATTTATAAACAGTTCTCTTATGTTCATGTCTCGCCACCCCCTTCCTCCCACCTCCCCCAACCTTATTCTGTTCAAATTTTTAGGAAGCAAATTGATGGAATGTTTATCCTCAAAATCGGATAACAATTGAATTTATTTGCGGTTTTAAGGATACGTGATCTAATTTGATGCAAAAATGAGTAATCAAATTGAAATTAAAATTAATGATAAAAGATGAATGCGAACCACACAAGTTGGGCAGCGTTCGCCTTGTAGGATAATCGCCTGTGGGCCAAGAAGCATTGCAATCGGAGCCGGAAATAGAATAATGAGACAATAATAACTAAAGAGATCAGTCTATTGCTATTTTTTGTGATCAGATCTAAAGTATCCTTACAAATAATTAGACCCCCCTTTATACAGTAGGGGAATCCTATTTTAGGTACAACTCTACATAAGATAAAAAATCTCCTGATTTACTAATTAAGCGGTTCCATTGATTCGTGCCGAGATTTACGTCGCGATGCTCGACCCATTACGGATATTTTGGCTATCCGTTATTTAGGTTTGACGATCTTCCCTCGAGCATGTTCGGGGTCAGGATCGGTTCCGAATCACGAGCTCAATGTTCTTGAGGACGGACATTCTGACCTCGTGTTCTGCTTCGATGAAACTCGGGGTCGATCTTTAAACCTTCGCGTTTCGAGCCCGATCTGTCGTGCAATAATCGAGCCCGATTTCAACCGTATACAGATAATTCCTTCATTGTTCGAAGAGTAATGACGAGAAACAATATGAGCCTCCGATTCTCATTATACGAGCTTCTGATTCTTACTATGATAAGTGAAGATAAACTCATGACGTAAGTGATACGAATTTGATTCAGTGACTGATGGTCAAAATCTGCAAGTCTAGCAAAAACTCGATCGGATCGATCAGCTTCGAACTGAGATGGATGTGGTTAAAGTTGAGGCCGATGAGTGGAGAGCCAAGATGGATCGTCTGGCCTCGAAAAAAGAGGCAGCTCGGACACAACTAACCTTAGCAGAGACCCAGCTAAGAGCGGTAAAGGAAAAAGCCGAGATCCAGACTAAAAGGGCCAAGGGGCTTAAAATGGCCAAGTCGGAAGCCGCCGTGATCAAAGCCGAAGCTGATGAAATGGTGGCTTAGTACAAGGCTGATGCCGAAGCAACTCAAGACCAATCAAAAAGTATGGTCGAGCATATGAAGTGGCACTCCCGTAGTCAGGCCCTCGAGGAAGTCTACGCTCGAGGTTTTAACTTATCTACGGGGATTGAGGATGCCAAGGTGTCTGAAGCAGAGGCCAAAAAATTGGCCTATCCTGAAGAAGATGATTCCCAGGGTTCAGTCGGGTTCGAAGAATGAGAGCACCCTGAAAATCCTGATGACGAGGCGGGATCCAGTCAAGATCAAGTCGCTTCTTTTTGATTTTATCCCTTTTTGTGCTTAATACTGTGTATCAAGGCTGCTCGGCCTTTGTAAAAATTTTGTATCGGGGCTATTCAGTCCTTGTAGAAAGGAATTTTTGATATATACAAGGCTTGCCTTTCACAGCTTTCAAAATTTTTGTTTTTTTATTTGTATTTGCAAAGATCGACATGCCTTAGCATGAAGTAGTTAGTTGTGTTCGAAGCTCGAACGAACTTTACCTTTGCCGTTATTTCGTTTTGAGGCTTCGTGGGGATTTGGTGTTACCGAAAATTTTCTTCCCCAAAGTAGTTTAGGTTTATAATTTGCCGAGGGTAGCCTTTAGATCCTAAGAAATTTCAATGCCTTTTTGTTTTTGTTACGGGCTTC